>CM040187.1:5197500-5207500 GCA_022606455.1 Callitettix versicolor
ATAATTGTGACTACTTCTAAACAGGTGATTTCGCATAACAGCTGTTGCTTCAATGTTAAAAATTCAATTTCTAAATAAAATTATTTAAAAAAATATAATTTAAATGAAGAACGAATATTAAGAAAATATGAAGACTACGACGATTAGAAAATAAATGGAATTTGTCCTGAATAGAATTTGAAAATTTAAAATGCGCTTAATAGCCTACTATCGTTAGTTATATCAGATTTTCAAATAAGATATGGATTTTTTTAAAGATTAGAAATGACTATCTTTTGAAACTGTTGTGTGGATTTTGCTGGGTGAAGGATTTGCGAAATCGAGTTTTCTGTAAAGTTTAAATCAAATCGGACTGACAAACATTTAAATTTTAATGATCCTTCAAAAAGTGATCTAGAAGTCAGGATCGGCATTGATTTCAAGATCACGGGTCTTATCATGATTACCATTCTTGTAGCTCATTTTCTAATGGAAATATATGCCAATTCTTCACGTATAAATTTTGTGTTTTGGTTTCAGCGTGACCACGTTAATTTGATGCCAATTAGTGAAGTAGAATTATGGTTTATCAGTGAAATTGACCTCTTAAGTGTCTTAGAGGTTGCGAGATAATTGTATTATGTTCGGCAAAGTAGGTTCAATAGCAACGTACATGGTCTGATTTAAATAATACCAAACAAGTATTTTAATGTTATTACAATAGTGAATAGGGCTTCTATCTAAACAGAACACCTGACGGTGATATCATGGTCTGTGCAAAATTGTTTTGTGTTCGGGCTGGGTGTATCAAATTTTCGTTACGGTGTTTAAAGCACGGTCCCAACTCGCCCGCTGATGTAACGGATGGATGGGTATTTTCAAAAAACTGACAAAATGAGTAACATTAGTTAATTTAGGTAATAGGAATTTTACTGTCGTTCTTGAAGTTAAACATGCAAAACGAGCCTTTACAATATTTTTGTTAATTTTCGTACTTTTTAAAAAATTGTTGTAACTTTAATTGGCCGCAGCATTGAATATAAACCGCCTAGAAGTTCAGCCACAGTTATAAAAAGTGTTCTCGATATCAGAGACTAATGTCCAAATAATTTTACTATTTGCCACTATGAACGCTGCAAGGATAGGGGAACGATTTTGAGTAAATAGACAGTACTATTATCTATTCAATTATATTTGAACATTGCGCCGCAAGATGCCACCAGCAGCGAGCTCTCGCATATCTCTCGTAAGAGTTATTATTCTACTTCTTTTATATTCAGTGGCAGCAGTTTTAAAACAGATAAACAGGACTTGAGTAACGAAGCTGTTAGGGAAGCTACGAGGTTTGTCCAATAAATACGCGAACTAAGGTCATAAAAACTTTATTTTACAAAATTTCATCTACATTGATTTTGTCCCCTTCAAAATACTCTCCATTCACTGCTATGCACTTCCCATCTTCTTTTCCACTCTTTAAAGCACCCTTGGAAGTCCTCGGAAGTCAGGCTTTTCAGTCTCCTCGTCGTTTCTTGTTTTATTGTGTCCACATCTTCCCAATGCTGTCCCCTCATCACATTTTTGCATTTAGGGAATAGAAAAAAGTCGCAGGGGGCGAGGTCCGGTGAATAAGGGGGATGATCAAGGATAGTGATAGAATTTTTAGCCAGAAACTGGCGAACAATCAAAGCCGAATGTGCGGGTGCATTGTCTTGATGAAGAATCCATCCATCGTTTTGAGTCAAATGTGGTCGCACACGACGCACTCGATCTCTCAAACGCTTGAAAACGTTAAGGTAGAACTCAGAATTTACCGTTTTTCCTCAGGAAGGAATTCATGATGAACAACACCTTTGATATCAAAGAAAACCAGGAGCATGACTTTGATTTTTGATCGGCTTTTCCTTGATTTTTTTGTTCGAGCTTCACCTGTTGCTTTCCACTCCATGCTTTGCGATTTCGATTCGGGGTCATACTCGAAAAACCACGATTCATCACCAGTGATAACCCTATTTAAGAATCCAACATCATTTTCCATGGAATTTTTCCAGTCAGTAACACATTCGACTCTTCTCAACTTTTGATGCGGAGTCAGCAGTTTTGGCACGATTTTCGCACAAACCTTTCTTAAGCCCAAATGCTCGGTTAAGATTGTGTGCACTGTTGATTTTCCTAAATTTAGTTCTTCAGCTATCATTTGGACAGTTTTTCGGCGATCAGTAAGGACAAGACGCCGCACATGATCAATGTTTTCATGCACACAAGAGGTTGAAGGTCGTCCAATTCTTGCATCATCCGTGGCGTCTTCTCGACCTTCTTTAAAGCGCTTAATCCACTTGAAAATGGCTGTTTTCTTCATAGCATTATCACCATAAACAACTCTCAACATTTCAGCAATTTCTTGGTAATTTTTACCAAGCTTTACCAAAAACTTGATGTTAATTCGTTGTTCAGTGAATTGGTCAATTTCCATATCGACGAACAAAAAAATAATGCAAAACTAAAAATAACTCTACTCGCAAGATCCGCACAGCGTAACGTTCTGCCAAGCACTGACGGCTCATTGGGTCCCAGACAACACGTGAGGCCAGTAGGCGTGGCTTAACTCTCCGTAATGGCCACCATATTCGACCAGTTCGCGTATTTATTGGACAAACCTCGTATATTAATAGAATGTTCTGCAGAACGTATTGGTATTTTCGTTTGATGTGTAGATATTCGAATGGGCCGTATTAAACGCGTTTTTCTATAAATTTTCCCAAAGGTGAGACTCACTGAAATCGAATTTTTGAGCCAGTACATTCCAAAAGATGAAAATCGTTACAGTTATTTTCGAAAAAAGTGCACGTGTGAAACTCGGGGAGTTACAAACAGGAGCAACGATTTTGTTAACGATGTCTTTGCTGAATATATAATTAGTTTGAAGATATGTTTTGTTTAAATAAATAAATACGTTAATCTAGCTTAGATATTATTTACTGTAGTTATAGTGGTACGAGGGTTGATCAAATATAAACGAGACTGATTTTTAAAAATTTATAAAAATACAGTGGCCATTACCTTCCCGGCCGACGATCGTGATTTGGCCTTCAGAGGCGCTCTCTCTCTCCCTCTTCCGCCACTCCATACTTGCCTGTTTCGACTCGGGAGTGTAATGGTGAACCCATGTTTCGTCACAGGTGACAATCCGGTTTAATAATGCCTCATCATCTCGTTCAAATTGGGTCGATAGTCGCTGGCAAATCTCCAAACGATTCCGTTTGTGAACGTCGGTCAAAATTCGTGGAACCCACCTTGCAGATACTTTGCTGAGTTCCAGGTTTGATGTAACGATTTTTGAACGCTACCATAGCTCAACTGGAGTTCATCTGCAATAAATCGCAGCGATATACGTCTGTCTTCGTCCAGGAGCTTCCGAACAGCATCAATGTTTTCGTCCGTGACGGAAGTGGTCGGGCGACGATCATGGCTGAGGTTTTCTACTGCTTCCCGTCCTTCGGTGAATTCCTTGTGCCAAGCAAAAACGCGAGCTCTTGACAGGGGTAAAAGATCAGTTGTTTTATATTATTTCGTAACAATCAGCTGATTTCATTTTTATTTTATTTTAAGGCGAAAAGCACATTGAGGCTATTATCGCCTTCCTAAATGTAAGTGTGAGTGTAAAGTGTTAGTCGTAAGTGTAGTGTTGTGTTAAGACTCGTGTACCGCGAGGGACGTCTAAATCATCTCAAAAGGTGTAGCTAGCCTACACCCCCCTGCGGGGCCTGCTATTTCCGTTGAACAGGTGATAGGCTATAATAAGTTTCAGGTTACGTCATTAAAAAAAAAAAAACTAGCAATATTAACAACAATTATTGTAAACATTTATATTAATTTCGAATGTATTATAAACGTTAACAACGTGCGCGTGATATTCAGCTAAGGAAAAATACCGAAACCAAAGCAATACAACGTTTTCGTATAATACGCGTGTGATGTTATCGAAAAGGAGGAAGAAAGAGATAGAAATAGAGACGAAATCGATTTTCTAGTTCGATTTATATATCCGTTACATTCTTCCGTTCGGCAGACGTTTTTCTGTTACTCCTTTCGCCAAAACTAACATTAAAAGCTTCTCTTAAAAAAAAGGACATACGTACAAAGATAGGAAATTTAATACTGTATTATAAAGTTTTCCAATTAAATTCGTTGATAAATGTGTACATCAGTTAAGACAACGCCTGACAAAAAACCGCACGAACAGGGAAGTGTTGTGTGTTGCGGGGCGCAGTGTTTGAAGGCGCCGAGTGGGAGACGCTTCCAAGTGTAACTTCAGTCGGCCATTAGAGCCCGACGCGGTCACAACTTCCCGGTACTGTCTCCAATTAGATCTGGTAAAGTCGCGCCACGTGCGTTTTGTGCCATTTTTTTGGTTTTGGTTTTGTTTATTTTTTTTAGTGATCTGTGATTCTGTTACTTTGGATATGCCTAAGCAGGTATTTATTGTTATCTAATAATTTTACGTTTTACAAAAAAAAAAATTATCGGTTTTTTGGTTGCATGAGCAAAAAAGCGCTTTTTTTCTAGACTGAACAAAACAACAGTTTGTTTTAATTTGGTATATAGATAACGTGTGTAAATATCTTGAGTTAATTTTTTAATTATCAACAATTAGGGGAAAACTATTTGAATATTATTTCGTTTTTTTGCTATATTCAAGGAAATAAAGGAAAACTGTCAAGTACGATATAAGAGAATCGGTTGTTAGAATGTTCAAAAAATCTTAACTAGAGTAAAACATTTTAAGTAAACATAATCGCTGCTGTCTAGTTGACGTGATGGAAGACAATTCCCAATAATACCTACTTTTTTCTTACCCTTTTCTGTATCATCATGGTTCCGCCGTCATAATCGCATGGTTAAAATTCGCATGTAATTAGCATTTTAAGCTTTGAAGTTACATTAAATGTGAATCCTGAACTAAGCCAGCTTGATTTTTGAATGTTCAGTGGAATTTGAAAATTTTAAATATTTATTAAATTTATGCCGATTTAACCGCTGATTACGGTCGTGAAATCATATTTTTAAAATGTTACAAAAAAGACGTTTTTTAAAACCTTTCAACAGGCTGCCATTTTGAAACGGTTGCAGTATAACGAACTTGTTCATACTATTACAAAAAAGATTTTTGTGTCAATCAAACAATTGAACCAGTTGCAAATGTAAGAGAGGTATAACTTTCGGTAAACCCACAATCCTGGAATATATATTTGCCGGATATCAAAGGCTTTCTGTTCGAGCTTACGTTCCAAACCCGAGAAGATGCTTTAAGTGTCAGGGGTTTGACACGTGAGTTCTACATGCAGAAATATGTGGTAATTGCGGTTCGAATGGCCATGATAGTGACAATTGCACGGATGACCCAAAGTGTTCCAATTGTGGTGGCGATCATCCGGCTCGTTCCTTCAGCTGTCCCAAGCATAAGGACGAGAAAGCAGTTTTGACTATCATGGCAAGGGATAAAGTTTCATTTTCAGAAGCTAAAAAAATATTCAAAAGTTCAAGAATAATTGAGGGTAAGTCTTTTGCCTCGGTCGCGTCTAGTAGCAAGACCTCATGTAGAAATTGCGATGAACTGACTAAAACTGTTAAAGCACTGACTGAGCAAGTAGCTCAGCTGTTATCCGTAATTTCAACTGTTACCACTCCTGCTTCCAGTACATGTGATCCATATTTGTCTATCTCTTCAAAAGAAAATCAGTCGAATATCTCTAAAAATCAAAGTCAAAAGCTCCAAAGTCACTTGTGACTAAATCTTCTAAACCTACTCTTCCTGAAGTAGTTCCATCTGCTTCCAAAATGATGGTCCGAACTAAGTCACAAGTGGTAAAACCGACAGTAAAGTATGTTTCTTCTGGACTAGCTTACTTTTAAAAAAAATCTAATACATACCCACCAGTATTTGGGTCTAAGGATGCGGATAAAAAATTGGTTAAAAATACCACTAAGCAAGTTAAAAAAACTAAAACTAAAACTGAAGCTGTATCAAAAGCGACTTCTGCCAAAACAAATGTATCTACAGAGTCCGACATGAATCACAGTAGTGATTCGATGTCGGTAGACTCTGATAAATCAAAAGTTGTACATGACAAAAACGAACAGAACCCGCTGCTATATTAATTTATTTTATTTCAATGTCTGCATTTCCAATTAATAAAAATGTGATACAGTGGAATATTAATGGGATAAGAAGCCATATGGAAGATCTCAAAGTTCTTGTGCGAGATTCATCTCCTCTAATAATGTGCCTCCAAGAGACGCACTTGCATGAATCCCACACCTTCAATTTTAGGGGTTATTCTATTTTCAGAGCAGATTTCGTCACTGAGGAAAGAGCCAGAGGTGGCGTAGCCATATTGGTTCACAACTCTGTCCAGTCGGTATCTGTCAATATAATAACTCCTTTACAAGCTGTTGCCGTTCAGATTACCGTTCCATTCAAAGTTAACGTCTGTTGCCTATACTTGCCGCCTAGTTACAATTTCCATCATCATGAAGTATATGATTTAATATCTCAGTTGCCACAACCGATTTTATTGACAGGTGATATTAACGCTCACCATATTTCATGGGGTTCCTTATCCTGTAACTCAAGGGGAATACGAATCAAAGGAATACGGTCAAACTTAGATTTGTGTCTTCTAAATGACGGTTCCCCGACTCATTTATCAGCATCTACTAGCGGTTGGATAGTTGTCGATTTGTCATTTTGTAGTCCAGTTTTGGCAACAAAGTTTGAATGGTCGGTGTTACCAGATCTGTATGGCAGTGATCATAATCCCATTAATATTTCATTTTGTACTTTCTCTCATGTGCAACGACGCCTGCCACGTTGGATCCTTAAAAAGGCAAATTGGGAAGAATTTGCAAAAAGATTTGTACCACCAGACATTGAAGTGAACTGCATTAACACAGTGGTTAAGAAATTCACAAATACGATTTTACATGCAGCCGAGAATGTTATCCCTAAAACATCCGCATACCCACCTCGTCCATCTGTTCCTTGGTGGAACGATGACTGTAAGGAGGCTTTGCGTCTACGCCGAAAAGCACTACGGAAATTCAACAAAAGCCCGACAGATGAAAATCTTGAGCAGTACAAAATTCTTAGAGCTAAAGCTCGAAGAATTTTTGGACAAAGTAGAAAAGAATCTTGGTCGCAATATATCGAAACAATATGTAGAACAACGCCAACATCTGTAGTATGGAAGAAACTGTGCTGTATATCTGGCCGTGTTCCATCCACGGAGTTGATGGGTCTTAAACAGCCGAATGGAGAGTTAGTTTCTCAGTGTTCCGATATTGTAAATTTATTAGGATCATCTTTTGCTAGCTATTCCTGTTTTACGGCGTATAACGCTGCCTTTCGTAAATACAAAAGTGCAATGGAACCATTGCCGTTCACCATCGGTACTTCTGACGACTCTTCTCTTAATAGTCTGTTTAGTCTGCATGAGCTGGAATCTGCACTGTCTTCAACGAAGGACACAACTCCCGGTCCGGACAACCTTGTATATTCCATGATCAAAAACCTTCCAACGTCAGGTAGGCTTGCCCTCCTCGAGATATACAATCGTATATTCGATGAACATACTTTCCCTGACGCTTGGTTGGAAGCAATAGTAATTCCTATTCTTAAGCCAGGTAAAGATAAAACTGATGCAAGTAGCTATCGTCCGATTTCTCTTACCAGCTTTCTTTGCAAGGTAGTAGAAAAAATGGTAAATCGTCGCCTTGTTTGGTATTTGGAAACTAACAATTTACTTTGCAAAGACCAGTGCGGCTTTAGGCAAGGACGATGTTCTGTGGATCAATTAGTATCTTTAGAATCTGAAATACAAAATGCCTTTCTATTGCGTCAAACACTAGTAGCTGTTTTTTTCTACCTAGAGAAGGCTTACGACATGGCTTGGAGAAGGGGAATTTTGAACACATTAAAATCATGGGGTATACAAGGCATGATTCTGTATTTTATCAAAAACTTCCTCAGTAATAGGTATTTTAGGGTGCGTCTTGATACTACACTATCAGATCGCTTCTACTTAGAGAATAGTGTTCCACAGGGGAGTATACTTAGTGTTACTCTGTTTGCTGTTGCAATCAATAGCATAACGTCTATTGTACGGTCCCCGGTCAGATGTTCTCTCTTTGTGGACGATTTTGCTATTTACGTAAGCACCAGAAATATGGCAACAGCTGAAAGAACCATTCAGCTGGTAATAAATAGGTTGCAGACCTGGACAAGAACTACTGGCTTTAAATTCTCCGCTGCTAAAACTCAGTGTATTGTTTTCAGTCGCCGTCGACAGATCCCCGCTCCGTCGTTATATCTTGATGGTATACAGCTTCGGACTTCTCCATCCGTTCGATTCTTGGGTCTAATACTCGAGAAAGGCTATCCTGGAGCCCTCACGTGCGTGATTTAAAGTTACGATGCACCAAAATCCTCAATATGTTGAGGGTTCTTAGTGGGTCTCGTTGGGGCGCTGATAGGACCTGTATGCTGATGTTTTACCGTGCTGTAATTCGTTCGCGAATTGATTATGGCAGCATTGTATATTCATCTGCTAGACCATCGATTTTAAAGAAACTAGATCCCGTTCATAACTCTGCAATCCGTCTTGTTTCTGGTGCTTTCCGTTCAAGTCCCGTCGTGAGTATTCTCGCCGATGCTGGCGAACCATCACTCTCTCATCGGAGACAGCAGTTACAATTAAGTTACGTATGTAATATATTATGTAAACCATGGCATCCTACTTATAATATCGTTTTCCATAATCAGTTGCACCAACATTATGAATCTCGACCGCACGCTACAGCCCCTGTTGGCATTAGAACAACCCGTGTTTTTGAAGACTTGCGTATTGAACTACCCCCAATGTTTGAAAGGTCCTTTTGTCTTGTCCCTCCATGGATAATCAATATGCCGACCTTTGATTTCTCCTTGTGTACATACCTGAAAGACAGCACTCCTAACATGTGTATCAACGTGAGTTTTCTCGACTGACTAATTCATATCCATCTGCTAAACTTATTTTCACAGATGGTTCTAAGATCAATGATAATGTTGGGTGCGCTTTTTACTCACTGGACGAAACATATAAGTATGGATTACCCTCAATTTGTAGTGTCTTTATGGCCGAACTCTTTGCCATCTTAAAGGCTCTGAACACTATTGAATTCGATAGTTTGCATTACGTAGTTTGTTCTGATTCAAAAAGTGCCCTCCAGGCAATCCGGGATATGTATTCGGTAAACCCTCTGGTTCAAGATATTCTGTGCTCTGTCCATAGACTTGAACTACGAGGTGCAAGAGTATCTTTTCTCTGGATTCTTGGTCACTGTGGAATATTTGGAAACACTGTAGCGGATAATGCTGCAAAGGAAGCAACGTTTCTGCCGCCATGCACTCCACGTGTAATTTTGTCTGACTTTCTTTGTCATATAAAACATTTAATTCTTCTACAGTGGGAAAATGAATGGGCAGCTACAAGCAGTAACAAATTGAGGCTAATTAAAAATACTGTTCGTCCTTGGGGGTCGTCAATACGTGCAAGTCGTAGAGAAGAGGTGGTGATCACCCAAGGTTATTATATAGATCTGTATAATAACCTTGGTGATCACCCGCCTTCGCATTGGTCACTCCATGTTAACGCATGGATTTCTGATGGAACGCGGGAACCCACCTGAATGCGAGTTCTGTAGGGAAACCATCACAATAAAGCATATATTGCTCGATTGTGATGGTTTCCAAAATGTGCGTGTTATGTGTGGTCTGAGCAACTGTTTGCAGACAATGTTGGGAGATAGTGCCTCGGCCGTTGACCGGGTTCTAGACTTCCTTCATCGTCTGAATGTTTTAAATAAAATTTAATTTATATATTTGTTATTTCTTGTGTTATTTTATTTATTTATTTTATCTAAAACACTTTATTTCTGTTAGGTTTATATATACTTTTACGAATAGTTATTAAATTTTATTCAT
>CM040187.1:5210000-5382500 GCA_022606455.1 Callitettix versicolor
GGTCGGGCATTATCGTGAAGAAGAATGACGTTTCTCGCCGGTTTAGATTTCCTTTTCCTACGAAAAGACTGTTTTGCGGCCTCTAAAACATCGCAATAATATTGTGCGTCGTTGATGGAGGAAATCGACGTGAAAGGCGCCTTGATTGTCGAAAAATACAGTGGCCATTACCTTCCCGGCCGACGATCGTGATTTGGCCTTCAGATGGCTGAGGTTTTCTACTGCTTCCCGTCCTTCGGCGAATTCCTTGTGCTAAGCAAAAACGCGAGCTCTTGACAGGGTCCTGTCCCCGTATTGAGCCGTCAATCTACGAAAGATTTCAGTCCGATTTATCCCCTCCTTGGCCAAAAACTTAATAATAATTCTCTGCTCCACGGAAACGTGCACTTCACTCTCACTCATTGTATAGTTTTATACTGAAGGGTCCGAACGGAAATGTTGCCCGTCTACGCCCGTCCCAAACCTCCCAGGCTACCTGAAACCCCACCCTTTAGAGTTCAATGTCCAACGGAAAAAGTTTTTAGAAAGTCAGTCTCGTTTATATTTGATCAACCCTCGTATTTTTGTGAGTAAGTATAATCTGTTATGTACTTACAGTTTTATTTTTAATACATATGTATTTGTAAAGTATTAGAGCAAAAGGGGCGTGTTCGTTGCCGGCGATAAGGTCGACGTTTATACTTGAGGCGTGAAGGGGGGGAGTTTTCTTCTTTAAAGAATGGGTTTAACCCAGAAACGTGAACGTGTTTAGGGGTAATCACTTGATCAAGGGTAATATGCATTCTTTAATATTGGTGGTGTAATTTCGTACATCTGTGTGGGTAATGCCATAAACGGACTGAATGTACAGCCACCGTTGTAAAGAAGTGTGCTCGATATTAGCGCCAAAAATTCAAGTAATTGGACTATTTGCCGCTACGAACACTGCAAGAGGCAAGAACGGCGGGTTGAAACGTGTGTAAAAGTAGAAAGTACTATTGTATATTTAACTGTAGTTGAACACTCTGCCGCAAGATGCCACTAGTAGTGAGCGCTCGCATAGTTCTCATAAGGGTCATCAATCTATTACGTTTATATTCAATATTGATACAAGTAAAATGATTTGAATCGTCTTGAAGGTTTTATGCGTTGCTTTATTTACATTATGTCGGTTAGATTGTTGTAGATCCGGGATCGACGTCACAAGTAAAAAGTCCGCGCTGTTAGTCACTAGATTCGAACCTGCGTGTAGGTCCGATATTTAGCGAACTGTGTTACGGGTCCTTCCTGTGTTCTACTTCATGACACATATATCCAAATCTAGACAAAATGGTGTCATGTGAGAGTCCAGAATCATTAAAGTTTTTGTGAAATTGTAGCTGTAGTACAGATTTTTTTATCTTAAAAGCCAATATAAAGTTACAGATCTGAGGCCTCTATTTAGTCAGTTTTTCACGTGCCAAAACACTAAACCATAAATACTGTCTTCATTTTGGTCTAATATGATATTAGGAATAAAAATTCGGGCAAAATCTTTCGACAGCCGTAACTGGCTAACGAAGCTTTTTCACGTCAGCCCTTTATTATTCGTAATTTTCCGATTTGATTCAAACTTGGCACAAAACTCGATTTTTGGTAATACCTTGCATAGGTTCGTTATCCAGCAAAACACGTCTCTACAGCGGACATTTAATTAAAAAGTGATAACTTACATTTAAACAATCTGAATACGTTCATCGTAATCAGCATTCGTATCTGTACAAATTAAAATTTAAAATTTGTTTAAAATCCATTGGAATTAAAAAAAAAATTTGACGGTAGTCTGACTTTACTTTTATACTGTATTTTTAACATAACTTGAAGGTTCATAATGATAATACAAGTATATTCTAATGCTGATTATAATGTTGTAATCGGGTATAAAAAAGTAGTTTTTTTTAAAAAATCCCTTTCATCAGCGAGACAGTTGCGTGTCGCAGTAATTTTTAGTTTTAGAGTATGTTTCCAATGTAGGAACCTATCCTCCTGAAGTAACACTGTCGGTTCACCTTGAAGGGCGGTTTTGATGCACGTAAATAGATCTATTACGGCGATACGATATCACTCTACCAAAGCGATATTATGCGGTGAGACGACCGAGCTGCGAAGCCTGTTGCAAACATTCATCAGTAATACAAACCTTGGGAAGCCTTACATTACTACGTTATAATAAATGTACTGTACTCGACCTAATTTGGGCAACTGGTAGCGTATTGCGTTGGTATTTTGTTAGCCTTTGTAAGTATACATCAAACGCTCTGATCCGCTTGATTGTCAGTAACGTCCTTCCAGAGTCTGAACTGTTAATCTGTCGTCTGGTAGCGTATTGCGTTGGTATTTTGTTAGTCTTTGTAAGTATACATCAAACGCTCTGATCCGCTTGATTGTCAGTAACGTCCTTCCAGAGTCTGAACTGTTAATCTGTCGTCTGGTAGCGTATTGCGTTGGTATTTTGTTAGCCTTTGTAAGTATACATCAAACGCTCTGATCCGCTTGATTGTCAGTAACGTCCTTCCAGAGTCTGAACTGTTAATCTATCATCTGGTAGCGTATTGCGTTGGTATTTTGTTAGCCTTTGTAAGTATACATCAAACGCTCTGATCCGCTTGATTGTCAGTAACGTCCTTCCAGAGTCTGAACTGTTAATCTATCATCTGGTAGCGTATTGCGTTGGTATTTTGTTAGCCTTTGTAAGTATACATCAAACGCTCTGATCCGCTTGATTGTCAGTAACGTCCTTCCAGAGTCTGAACTGTTAATCTATCATCTGGTAGCGTATTGCGTTGGTATTTTGTTAGCCTTTGTAAGTATACATCAAACGCTCTGATCCGCTTGATTGTCAGTAACGTCCTTCCAGAGTCTGAACTGTTAATCTGTCGTCTGGTAGCGTATTGCGTTGGTATTTTGTTAGCTTTTGTAAGTATACATCAAACGCTCTGATCCGCTTGATTGTCAGTAACGTCCTTCCAGAGTCTGAACTGTTAATCTGTCGTCTGGTAGCGTATTGCGTTGGTATTTTGTTAGCCTTTGTAAGTATACATCAAACGCTCTGATCCGCTTGATTGTCAGTAACGTCCTTCCAGAGTCTGAACTGTTAATCTGTCATCTGGTAGCGTATTGCGTTGGTATTTTGTTAGCCTTTGTAAGTATACAACAAACGCTCTGATCCGCTTGATTGTCAGTAACGTCCTTCCAGAGTCTGAACTGTTAATCTGTCATCTGGTAGCGTATTGCGTTGGTATTTTGTTAGCCTTTGTAAGTATACAACAAACGCTCTGTTCCGCTTGATTGTCAGTAACGTCCTTCCAGAGTCTGAACTGTTAATCTGTCATCTGGTAGCGTATTGCGTTGGTATTTTGTTAGCCTTTGTAAGTATACAACAAACGCTCTGATCCGCTTGATTGTCAGTAACGTCCTTCCAGAGTCTGAACTGTTAATCTGTCGTCTGGTAGCGTATTGCGTTGGTATTTTGTTAGCCTTTGTAAGTATACAACAAACGCTCTGATCCGCTTGATTGTCAGTAACGTCCTTCCAGAGTCTGAACTGTTAATCTGTCGTCTGGTAGCGTATTGCGTTGGTATTTTTTTTAACCTTTGTAAGTATACATCAAACGCTCTGATCGGCTTGATTGTCAGTAACGTCCTTCCAGAGGTTGAACTGTTAATCTGTCATTTGGTAGCGTATTGCGTTGGTATTTTGTTAGCCTTTGTAAGTATACAACAAACGCTCTGATCCGCTTGATTGTCAGTAACGTCCTTCCAGAGTCTGAACTGTTAATCTGTCGTCTGGTAGCGTATTGCGTTGGTATTTTGTTAGCCTTTGTAAGTATACATCAAACGCTCTGATCCGCTTGATTGTCAGTAACGTCCTTATAGAGTCTGAACTGTTAATCTGTCGTCTGGTAGCGTATTGCGTTGGTATTTTGTTAGCCTTTGTAAGTATACATCAAACGCTCTGATCCGCTTGATTGTCAGTAACGTCCTTCCAGAGTCTGAACTGTTAATCTGTCGTCTGGTAGCGTATTGCGTTGGTATTTTGTTAGCCTTTGTAAGTATACATCAAACGCTCTGATCCGCTTGATTGTCAGTAACGTCCTTCCAGAGTCTGAACTGTTAATCTGTCGTCTGGTAGCGTATTGCGTTGGTATTTTTTTTAACCTTTGTAAGTATACATCAAACGCTCTGATCCGCTTGATTGTCAGTAACGTCCTTCCAGAGGTTGAACTGTTAATCTGTCATTTGGTAGCGTATTGCGTTGGTATTTTGTTAGCCTTTGTAAGTATACAACAAACGCTCTGATCCGCTTGATTGTCAGTAACGTCCTTCCAGAGTCTGAACTGTTAATCTGTCATCTGGTAGCGTATTGCGTTGGTATTTTGTTAGCCTTTGTAAGTATACATCAAACGCTCTGATCCGCTTGATTGTCAGTAACGTCCTTCCAGAGTCTGAACTGTTAATCTGTCGTCTGGTAGCGTATTGCGTTGGTATTTTGTTAGCCTTTGTAAGTATACATCAAACGCTCTGATCCGCTTGATTGTCAGTAACGTCCTTCCAGAGTCTGAACTGTTAATCTGTCGTCTGGTAGCGTATTGCGTTGGTATTTTGTTAGCCTTTGTAAGTATACATCAAACGCTCTGATCCGCTTGATTGTCAGTAACGTCCTTCCAGAGTCTGAACTGTTAATCTGTCGTCTGGTAGCGTATTGCGTTGGTATTTTGTTAGCCTTTGTAAGTATACATCAAACGCTCTGATCCGCTTGATTGTCAGTAACGTCCTTCCAGAGTCTGAACTGTTAATCTGTCGTCTGGTAGCGTATTGCGTTGGTATTTTGTTAGCCTTTGTAAGTATACATCAAACGCTCTGATCCGCTTGATTGTCAGTAACGTCCTTCCAGAGTCTGAACTGTTAATCTGTCGTCTGGTAGCGTATTGCGTTGGTATTTTTTTTAACCTTTGTAAGTATACATCAAACGCTCTGATCCGCTTGATTGTCAGTAACGTCCTTCCAGAGGTTGAACTGTTAATCTGTCATTTGGTAGCGTATTGCGTTGGTATTTTGTTAGCCTTTGTAAGTATACAACAAACGCTCTGATCCGCTTGATTGTCAGTAACGTCCTTCCAGAGTCTGAACTGTTAATCTGTCGTCTGGTAGCGTATTGCGTTGGTATTTTGTTAGCCTTTGTAAGTATACATCAAACGCTCTGATCCGCTTGATTGTCAGTAACGTCCTTCCAGAGTCTGAACTGTTAATCTGTCGTCTGGTAGCGTATTGCGTTGGTATTTTGTTAGCCTTTGTAAGTATACATCAAACGCTCTGATCCGCTTGATTGTCAGTAACGTCCTTCCAGAGTCTGAACTGTTAATCTGTCGTCTGGTAGCGTATTGCGTTGGTATTTTGTTAGCCTTTGTAAGTATACATCAAACGCTCTGATCCGCTTGATTGTCAGTAACGTCCTTCCAGAGTCTGAACTGTTAATCTGTCGTCTGGTAGCGTATTGCGTTGGTATTTTGTTAGCCTTTGTAAGTATACATCAAACGCTCTGATCCGCTTGATTGTCAGTAACGTCCTTCCAGAGTCTGAACTGTTAATCTGTCATCTGGTAGCGTATTGCGTTGGTATTTTGTTAGCCTTTGTAAGTATACAACAAACGCTCTGATCCGCTTGATTGTCAGTAACGTCCTTCCAGAGTCTGAACTGTTAATCTGTCATCTGGTAGCGTATTGCGTTGGTATTTTGTTAGCTTTTGTAAGTATACAACAAACGCTCTGATCCGCTTGATTGTCAGTAACGTCCTTCCAGAGTCTGAACTGTTAATCTGTCATCTGGTAGCGTATTGCGTTGGTATTTTGTTAGCCTTTGTAAGTATACAACAAACGCTCTGATCCGCTTGATTGTCAGTAACGTCCTTCCAGAGTCTGAACTGTTAATCTGTCATCTGGTAGCGTATTGCGTTGGTATTTTGTTAGCCTTTGTAAGTATACAACAAACGCTCTGATCCGCTTGATTGTCAGTAACGTCCTTCCAGAGTCTGAACTGTTAATCTGTCGTCTGGTAGCGTATTGTGTTGGTATTTTTTTATTCTTTGTAAGTATACATCAAACGCTCTGATCCGCTTGATTGTCAGTAACGTTCTTCCAGAGTCTGAACTGTTAATCTGTCGTCTGGTAGCGTATTGCGTTGGTATTTTGTTAGCCTTTGTAAGTAAACATCAAACGCTCTGATCCGCTTGATTGTCAGTAACGTCCTTCCAGAGTCTGAACTGTTAATCTGTCGTCTGGTAGCGTATTGCGTTGGTATTTTTTAGTCTTTGTAAGTATACATCAAACGCTCTGATCCGCTTGATTGTCAGTAACGTCCTTCCAGAGTCTGATCTGTTATCTGGTAGCGTATTGCGTGGGTATTTTGTTAGCCTTTGTAAGTAAACATCAAACGCTCTGATCCGCTTGATTGTCAGTAACGTCCTTCCAGAGTCTGAACTGTTAATCTGTCATCTGGTAGCGTATTGCGTGGGTATTTTGTTAGCCTTTGTAAGTATACATCAAACGCTCTGATCCGCTTGATTGTCAGTAACGTCCTTCCAGAGTCTGAACTGTTAATCTGTCATCTGGTAGCGTATTGCGTGGGTATTTTGTTAGCCTTTGTAAGTAAACATCAAACGCTCTGATCCGCTTGATTGTCAGTAACGTCCTTCCAGAGTCTGAACTGTTAATCTGTCATCTGGTAGCGTATTGCGTGGGTATTTTGTTAGCCTTTGTAAGTAAACATCAAACGCTCTGATCCGCTTGATTGTCAGTAACGTCCTTCCAGAGTCTGAACTGATAATCTGTTATCTGGTAGCGTATTGCGTTGGTATTTTGTTAGCCTTTGTAAGTATACATCAAACGCTCTGATCCGCTTGATTGTCAGTAACGTCCTTCCAGAGTCTGAACTGTTAATCTGTCGTCTGGTAGCGTATTGCGTTGGTATTTTGTTAGCCTTTGTAAGTATACATCAAACGCTCTGATCCGCTTGATTGTCAGTAACGTCCTTCCAGAGTCTGAACTGTTAATCTGTCGTCTGGTAGCGTATTGCGTTGGTATTTTGTTAGCCTTTGTAAGTATACATCAAACGCTCTGATCCGCTTGATTGTCAGTAACGTCCTTCCAGAGTCTGAACTGTTAATCTGTCGTCTGGTAGCGTATTGCGTTGGTATTTTGTTAGTCTTTGTAAGTATACATCAAACGCTCTGATCCGCTTGATTGTCAGTAACGTCCTTCCAGAGTCTGAACTGTTAATCTGTCGTCTGGTAGCGTATTGCGTTGGTATTTTGTTATTCTTTGTAAGTATACATCAAACGCTCTGATCCGCTTGATTGTCAGTAACGTTCTTCCAGAGTCTGAACTGTTAATCTGTCGTCTGGTAGCGTATTGCGTGGGTATTTTGTTATTCTTTGTAAGTATACATCAAACGCTCTGATCCGCTTGATTGTCAGTAACGTCCTTCCAGAGTCTGAACTGTTAATCTGTCGTCTGGTAGCGTATTGCGTTGGTATTTTGTTAGCCTTTGTAAGTATACATCAAACGCTCTGATCCGCTTGATTGTCAGTAACGTCCTTCCAGAGTCTGAACTGTTAATCTGTCATCTGGTAGCGTATTGCGTGGGTATTTTGTTAGCCTTTGTAAGTATACATCAAACGCTCTGATCCGCTTGATTGTCAGTAACGTCCTTCCAGAGTCTGAACTGTTAATCTGTCGTCTGGTAGCGTATTGCGTTGGTATTTTGTTAGCCTTTGTAAGTATACATCAAACGCTCTGATCCGCTTGATTGTCAGTAACGTCCTTCCAGAGTCTGAACTGTTAATCTGTCGTCTGGTAGCGTATTGCGTTGGTATTTTGTTAGTCTTTGTAAGTATACATCAAACGCTCTGATCCGCTTGATTGTCAGTAACGTCCTTCCAGAGTCTGAACTGTTAATCTGTCGTCTGGTAGCGTATTGCGTTGGTATTTTGTTAGCCTTTGTAAGTATACATCAAACGCTCTGATCCGCTTGATTGTCAGTAACGTCCTTCCAGAGTCTGAACTGTTAATCTGTCGTCTGGTAGCGTATTGCGTTGGTATTTTGTTAGTCTTTGTAAGTATACATCAAACGCTCTGATCCGCTTGATTGTCAGTAACGTCCTTCCAGAGTCTGAACTGTTAATCTGTCGTCTGGTAGCGTATTGCGTTGGTATTTTGTTATTCTTTGTAAGTATACATCAAACGCTCTGATCCGCTTGATTGTCAGTAACGTTCTTCCAGAGTCTGAACTGTTAATCTGTCGTCTGGTAGCGTATTGCGTGGGTATTTTGTTATTCTTTGTAAGTATACATCAAACGCTCTGATCCGCTTGATTGTCAGTAACGTCCTTCCAGAGTCTGAACTGTTAATCTGTCGTCTGGTAGCGTATTGCGTTGGTATTTTGTTAGCCTTTGTAAGTATACATCAAACGCTCTGATCCGCTTGATTGTCAGTAACGTCCTTCCAGAGTCTGAACTGTTAATCTGTCATCTGGTAGCGTATTGCGTGGGTATTTTGTTAGCCTTTGTAAGTATACATCAAACGCTCTGATCCGCTTGATTGTCAGTAACGTCCTTCCAGAGTCTGAACTGTTAATCTGTCGTCTGGTAGCGTATAGCGTTGGTATTTTGTTAGCCTTTGTAAGTATACATCAAACGCTCTGATCCGCTTGATTGTCAGTAACGTCCTTCCAGAGTCTGAACTGTTAATCTGTCGTCTGGTAGCGTATTGCGTTGGTATTTTGTTAGCCTTTGTAAGTATACATCAAACGCTCTGATCCGCTTGATTGTCAGTAACGTCCTTCCAGAGTCTGAACTGTTAATCTGTCATCTGGTAGCGTATTGCGTTGGTATTTTGTTAGCCTTTGTAAGTATACATCAAACGCTCTGATCCGCTTGATTGTCAGTAACGTCCTTCCAGAGTCTGAACTGTTAATCTGTCATCTGGTAGCGTATTGCGTTGGTATTTTGTTAGTCTTTGTAAGTATACATCAAACGCTCTGATCCGCTTGATTGTCAGTAACGTTCTTCCAGAGTCTGAACTGTTAATCTGTCGTCTGGTAGCGTATTGCGTGGGTATTTTGTTATTCTTTGTAAGTATACATCAAACGCTCTGATCCGCTTGATTGTCAGTAACGTCCTTCCAGAGTCTGAACTGTTAATCTGTCGTCTGGTAGCGTATTGCGTTGGTATTTTGTTAGCCTTTGTAAGTATACATCAAACGCTCTGATCCGCTTGATTGTCAGTAACGTCCTTCCAGAGTCTGAACTGTTAATCTGTCATCTGGTAGCGTATTGCGTGGGTATTTTGTTAGCCTTTGTAAGTATACATCAAACGCTCTGATCCGCTTGATTGTCAGTAACGTCCTTCCAGAGTCTGAACTGTTAATCTGTCGTCTGGTAGCGTATTGCGTTGGTATTTTGTTAGTCTTTGTAAGTATACATCAAACGCTCTGATCCGCTTGATTGTCAGTAACGTCCTTCCAGAGTCTGAACTGTTAATCTGTCGTCTGGTAGCGTATTGCGTTGGTATTTTGTTAGCCTTTGTAAGTATACATCAAACGCTCTGATCCGCTTGATTGTCAGTAACGTCCTTCCAGAGTCTGAACTGTTAATCTGTCATCTGGTAGCGTATTGCGTTGGTATTTTGTTAGTCTTTGTAAGTATACATCAAACGCTCTGATCCGCTTGATTGTCAGTAACGTCCTTCAACCATCTAACTTTTATTTTATATTTGGTTGAAAGTTATTTTTTAAAAGCATAACCTAAAACTTATTATAGCCTATCAGCTGTTCAATGAAATCAGCTGATTTTTACGAATTAATATAAACGACAAGTTAACATAGCTAGTTTTTAACAATATTACCTAAAACTTATTATAACTTATCAGTTGTTCAATGAAATCAGCTGATCTTTACGAATTAATATAGAACAACTGATCTTTTAGTAATATAACTACCAATGTTAAATTAACATTCATTTCATATACTTAAATTTTTCAAACTTCTTCGAAGTTTCTTTAGTGTAGTGCTTATCACGTGCGCCTCATACGCGCAATGTCCCCGGTTTGATCCCGGACGGAAATGGTAATTTTTAATTATAATTAATTTAATGTGAGACTTGCGACGCGCAAAATGTACTGTTATATATCAATATAAACATGTTTCTCGTATCACGCGTCCCGCAAAATCCAACATCGAAACCAGCCCTAAAACATGATACACGTTAAATGAATGTGGTCTGATTTTTTACAGATGGTATTCAAAGTACTCACTATGACTGAAAATAATAAACCTTTTTTTAAAAAATAATTTAGAAATTGTTTTCTTTGCAGGCGAATAATTAATTTTTAGTTTGTTTTGCAGGTGAGTGCTGTTTTCTGACGGATAACTTGTTTGGTGAGTGAATTTATTTGATTTAAAGAAAACATCAGTATCTGCTTGACGGATCGAGCTGGCTTATAACTGGGGGAGGGGTAACAGTGAACACTGTCTTAAAAAACGAGAGAACGTGAAAAAATTATCAACTACTAAGCAAATTTGGGATATAGCATCAATGCTTCGCGATCCATGAAAATATGGAAATTGTTATAAATCACACACAAAAATTCAATATAGTTAATCTTTATTAGTTTTAATGTACGTTTTAACTATTTAATCGTGTTTGTTCTTTATTTTGACGTATACAAAAGAAGCACGCAACATTTGTGAATAATTTAAAGCGACTACCAACTGTCAAAATTAAAAAAAAAACAGCATCCGAAACTGCGTGTTTTCGTCAATATAGTTGCTGATCAATAAATGTTTACTTTCCGAAAAATCGACCTTGAGATGTCGGTGGTTTTATCTTTTTGCAAATCTCCTATAAGAAGTTTACTAATTTTTAATTTGTTAAAAAAATTGTTAAAAGCCCTTTTTTGTTAATTACAAATTTACTTTAACCATTTTGATGAAGTGTTGCTCAATTGTAATCCAAAAACTGGAAAATTGTCAGTTTCTTAGTGTTTATAATAGTAGCTAAAACATACTGACAAGAAGAGTTAAAACTGAAATCAGTGCAGACAATTTCATACATGCAAATGGGGATGTGTAATAGCTTAGAGATTTATTAACTTAGAGAATCATTTTTCCTTTGACGGTACCGTGTTATAAGTTAGAGATCAACCTGTGTAATAAGGTAGAGATCCCGTACTGTGTATTAACTTAGAGACTACAGTTCCATCAAGTGTGTTGCACCGTGTGTATATGTTGCCGACACCGCTGCTTGCAGGCGCTTCTTTACAGTTTACAGTTCAATATATTGTCAATACTATGGTCAACAACATATTTAATGTTTATTTTTGACAATTATCTGTATAGAAAAATAGAAATATTGGTATTTTATCAAAAAAAATAACGTAAATTTATATGAATTCATTAATTTAGGGCTGTTTTCTTAATTCAATTTGGATATTTTGAATAAAGCAGCCTTCAAACAAAATTTTTATATTATTATTATTACTATTACTACTACATATGTAAATTAGTATACATTTACAGCATTGCACATAAGCCTTTAAGAACAAAACCTATCCAAATGAACTTTATATTTTAATAATAATATATCTTTCTTTAACTAAGCAAATTCTACTTGTTAGATAAAAGATACTGAAGCGCCTGCAAGCAGCAGTGTAGGCAACATATACACACGGTGCAACACACTTGACGGAACTGTGGTATCTAAGTTAATACACAGTACGGAACCTCTATCTTATTACACAGGTCGATCTCTAACTTATAACACGGTACTGTCGAAGGAAAAACGAATCTCTAAGTTAATATATCTCTAAGCTATTACACCTTCCCATGCAAATCTTACCGTTGGATAGTACAGTAGAGCGTCGATTATCCGAAGCCCGGTCATCCGAAACGTCGGTTAACCGAAAGCGGTGGCGCGGCGGCCAGACAGTGCCGGCGCGGCAGCTCGACAGCAGTACAGTCTCAATATAGAGTGTGCACTAGCACATACAGTGACGAGTCAGTCTCCGTGTTGTTTAGACCGTTTGTGCTTCTGTTTGTTTTGCTGTGTAATTACCGAACTGCAACTTTCTTTACCGAATGTAATTACCAAATGTTATTCTTTCTTTACCGAATGTTTAATTTTACTTTACCTAATGTTTATTTTTTCATTATCAAAGAGTTGTTTTACTGTACAGAACACTGTATGGATGAATTTATGTGCTGTACGTGTCTACTTGCTCCTTAAATTGGTTCTACCACTGTTAAATTATATCACACTACCTTTTTTCGAATATGTTCGTTTATCCGAAAAATCGATTATCCGAACACCCCCCTGCACCAATTGTTTCGGATAATCGACTCTCTACTGTATATCGATGTAAATCTTACAACACCCTCGGGGTTTCCTAACTGGATTTTGGAAAAAATGGGATACTAATTTTGTTTTTAAGGGTGCCTAAGTGTTTCATTCATGCCTAAGTGTTTTTAAATATTCGTAATTTAACCCGAGCTTTCTCCCTTCAGTGCTGTTTCAAAGCGCAAATTTAAGTATCACAGTTCTCATTTAAAAGCCGTTCTTACAATTCTCGTTACTTAAATATCGTTTGTTCCTTTTGCAACTCATTATCATAGAAATCAATCTTAACACCGTCGTATTTCAAAGTGAATGCCTTGTTGGGAGTTAATAGATCATCATTAACTGTCCACCTTCCTGGAAGCTAATCCGTGGCCTTGAATATTGATTTAATGCTAACCCACCATATCAAGGTTAACAATTATGTGGAACTAGTTTGGCCTGGCCACTGTCGAAACTAATGAACTTGGCTACACGCGGTATATGGACTCATGGTTTCCTCTTTGTTATATGTATGATATACGCACTGTATTTTTGAAAGGAAGTTTTTTGGGTAGGGTAGTGGGTGGAAGCATTGAATATAGGCCTAAACGTACTAGAAGTAGAGCAGCTATTATAAAAAGCGTGCTCGTAGCCTAAAGTCTAAATGATTGGACTATCTGCAGATACGAACGCTGCAAACTGCAAGGACAGGAGGGAAGACGTTTGAGAAAATAGATGGTATTTTTATCTACGAGGGCTATTCAGAAAGTAGATTACGTTTTTGGATAAAAAAAAAACTAAGTACAGGAAAAAAATTTTATTATATACATTTGAAAGAGGAACTAAAATACTATTTTTCGACATAATCGCCAAACAAATTTAGACATTTGTCATATCGGTGAACTAGCTTTGAAATTCCCGTGTCGTAGAATTCCGCCGCCTGTGACGCCAGCCAGTCAGTCACGCCCGCGCGGAGATCTGCGTCGTCATCGAAGCGCTGTGTTGCAAGCCAAGTCTTCATCTTCGGGAATAAGTGGAAATCACTAGGTGCCAGGTCCGGACTGTAGGGTGGATGAGGAAAATCTCCCACTTGAAGGCCGTCAAGACGTCTTTGTTCGATTTGCCGTGTGAGGGCGGGCATTGTCGTGCAAAAACAACACTTTTGCACTCAGTTTTCCTCTCCGCTTGTTCTGGATAGCTCGTCTTAAAAATGTATTGCCAAACATTACGAAACTTAAGACGAGCTATCCAGAACAAGCGGAGAGGAAAACTGAGTGCAAAGTGTTGTTTTTGCACGACAATGCCCGCCCTCACACGGCAAATCGAACAAAGACGTCTTGACGGCCTTCAAGTGGAGATTTTCCTCATCCACCCTACAGTCCGGACCTGGCACCTAGTGATTTCCACTTATTCCCGAAGATGAAGACTTGGCTTGCAACACAGCGCTTCGATGACGACGCAGATCTCCGCGCGGGCGTGACTGACTGGCTGGCGTCACAGGTGGCGGAATTCTACGACACGGGAATTTCAAAGCTAGTTCACCGATATGACAAATGTCTAAATTTGTTTGGCTATTATGTCGAAAAATAGTATTTTAGTTCCTCTTTCAAATGTATATAATAAAATTTTTTTCCTGTACTTAGTTTTTTTTTAATCCAAAAACGTAATCTACTTTCTGAATAGCCCTCGTATTTAATTGTAGTTTGAACACACTGCCGCAAGATGCCACACTTACCTTCCCTAGTTCCATCCTAGTACGTTTATATTCATTGATTATTTCTGAGCGGTAAGGGGTAAACAGCAGCAAACTTATTGCATAGTTTAGCGCGTGACTATTTTCTTGACAGTTTCATTTTAAAAAGGTGAAAAAACGACTTAATATCAAACATCGATAAATCTTGATTATAAAACAATTAAAATTTATACAAAAGAAATTTCGTGTACAGAAATTTAAACAATTTCGGCGTATTAAACATCGACTAACAACTATCGTAGAAAATCTAAAGCTAAAATTGTAATACATTTATTTCATATTTTTAAATAATAAATTGGTAACACTATTAAAGAGCAAAAGCCTCAAGTCTGGGCGATTTTGAAATCGCCGGTTGTTTGGATTCGATGTTTTAGCGTCGATATTGTTAGACCGAAGATCGTTGTTTTCGATTGACGTTTAATGCTCGCTTAGATCTTTTATGTTTTGATTCTGACACGTTATCAGCAGGTGTTTAATCTATTACTGTTCTTAAGAGTCTTATTCAATATGCGAATATTATTTTATTTTACTGTCTTTGTTTAAACACATAGCGCATATACTAATGACCATATTGTGATTTTTTAAATTGTGTTTTTAGGTATTTGTTCTATAATAACAAACTTATAGTATTTTATTTCCTTTAAAAATTTTAACAAATTTATTTGTTTTAAAAATAATTTTCTAAAAAAAACAAAAATCGGTTCTTAAAAAAAACGGTTATTTTGAAAAGTTAAACCGCCAGGTTTAACCGGATATGAAGTAAACTGGAATAACCGAAAAACGGGTTTTTTTTGCAAAACCACTATCCTAGTAACAAACGGACGGTAAGATTGAATGAATGCGGTTAAGGAAGATAATAATGGTGGCGAAAGATAACGAGTAGAGGTATGGAGGGGATCACTGTTTTGTTTGCCAAAGTGGCGATCCAGCAGTCAAAGTCTGAAGCTCTCTCAAAACCACCGCTAGATTTGGGACTCTCGCACCACCATAACGTTCTTAAGTTGCACTCTAATGCCGCAGGACAGTCGTACCTCACTATGCTTCCAGATAGGCAAAGTGGCGATCCAGCACTGTTTAGTGCTGGAGTGGCGATCCAGCAGTCAAAGTCTGAAGCTCTCTCAAAACCACCGCTAGATTTGGGACTCTCTCGCACCACCATAACGTTCTTAAGTTGCACTCTAATGCCGCAGGACAGTCGTACCTCACTATGCTTCCAGATAGGCAAAGTGGCGATCCAGCACTGTTTAGTGCTGGAGTGGCGATCCAGCAGTCAAAGTCTGAAGCTCTCTCAAAACCACCGCTAGATTTGGGACTCTCTCGCACCACCATAACGTTCTTAAGTTGCACTCTAATGCCGCAGGACAGTCGTACCTTCCAGATAGGCAAAGTGGCGATCCAGCACTGTTTAGTGCTGGAGTGGCGATCCAGCAGTCAAAGTCTGAAGCTCTCTGAAAACCACCGCTAGATTTGGGACTCTCTCGCACCACCATAACGTTCTTAAGTTGCACTCTAATGCCGCAGGACAGTCGTACCTTCCAGATAGGCAAAGTGGCGATCCAGCACTGTTTAGTGCTGGAGTGGCGATGCAGCAGTCAAAGTCTGAAGCTCTCTCAAAACCACCGCTAGATTTGGGACTCTTTCGCACCACCATAACGTTCTTAAGTTGCACTCTAATGCCGCAGGACAGTCGTACCTTCCAGATAGGCAAAGTGGCGATCCAGCACTGTTTAGTGCTGGAGTGGCGATCCAGCAGTCAAAGTCTGAAGCTCTCTCAAAACCACCGCTAGATTTGGGACTCTCTCGCACCACCATAACGTTCTTAAGTTGCACTCTAATGCCGCAGGACAGTCGTACCTCACTATGCTTCCAGATAGGCAAAGTGGCGATCCAGCACTGTTTAGTGCTGGAGTGGCGATCCAGCAGTCAAAGTCTGAAGCTCTCTCAAAACCACCGCTAGATTTGGGACTCTCGCACCACCATAACGTTCTTAAGTTGCACTCTAATGCCGCAGGACAGTCGTACCTCACTATGCTTCCAGATAGGCTGGGCAGCTTTAAACACACTATTTCAGACACTTTCATTTTTGTCGTTTTTTTTTTTAGTGTTGTGGTATGTTTAAAATCTTGTAGAGCATTGTTGCTATAAAGGACAAGAATTAATTGCAGTAGATCTAAGAATACTTTATTTCTTAATCTGATTAACGGACAGATATTTGATTTCTTCAATAGCCGCAAAACAAAACCCAACTGGTTTAAGGAAGTTGAGAAAGATTTGATGGAATTGAGAATTGCAGAAGATTCTTTGCTTCACGGAACGGCTAAGAAAATTACCAGAGATGACAGTGTAAATCTACCAACATAAATTACACCAGAGATGACAGTGTAAATTACCAAGATAAATCTACACCAAAATCAAAACTTCTCATCTCGGAGGAAAAGAGAAGGAGGAGATCCGACAGAATGAGCGATACTGGGAGTCGAGGAGAGGACAACGCATGAATAAGTGACTGATTCCACGTACTCCAAAGAGGGTGGAACGTGCATAAAAAAAATGGACAAGGAAGAAGTGAGAAGAACTAGACTGGGGAAAAGATAACACCTATCTTACTTTTATTTTTATTTTAAGGTGAAAAGCACTTTGAGACTATTATCGCCACCCTAAATGTTAGTGTGAGTGTAAAGTGTTAAAGTCGAAAGTGTAGTGTTGTATGTGTAAGTGTGTGTTAGACTCGGGTACCGCGGGGAACGTCTAAATCCTCTCAATAGGTGCAGCTAATCTGCACCTCCTGCGGGGCCACCTATCTCACATCAGTGTCAGCTGTATCGCGAGCCAGAGGGTAGAAGCAGTTACACGCCAACGAGCGAAGATTGTTACAGAAAACATAGGAACAATGAAGAGTTTGTATTCAATGGTAACGGTAGTAATTAGACTCGAACATAAGAACAAAAAACCGAAAATAGGCTTATTCCACTTTGTTCAAATATCGCCATGCATGAAAATTCGCAATTCAATTCACAGTTCCAAATTTGAAATAAAACAAATTTACGGTTCAAAAAAAATTATAAAAAAACGCGATAAAGGTCAGGGTTTATACAATAAATGAAATAAAATAAATAAAAGAGCCGATTTTCGTTTTTTTTATGGGCAGATAATAAAATTTAAGGAAGTTTGTATTGTTTTACACCCTATAGATACACTTGTTACTTTACTAGGAAATCGCTGTAGTTCATTCGGATAACGAGTAATTCACTACGCTTTGTTCTTATGTTCGAGTCTAATTATTACCGTTACCATTGAATACAAACGTACTAGAATGATAATCTTTATGAGACGATGTAAACGCTCGCTGCTGGTGACATCTTGCGGCAGAATGATAAACTACAGTTAAATCGGTACTATTTACCTAAACCTCTTTCCCTCTGTTCATGCAGTTTACAGCGTTCGTAGCGACAGATAGTTCAATTACTTGGACTTTTACTTCTGATATCGAGCACGCTTTTTTATAATGGTGGCTGTACTTCTAGAATTTAATGGCGTTAAATTTATCTTCTGTCTTCATTTTTTTTTGTAATTGGCATCATTTTAGTGTTTAGTTTTAGTATTCGTTCAGTGTTAACAGTGTTTAGTTTTAGTTCCCCTCTGTGTAATAGATATTTTCTGTATGGACGTTGATAGCCTACATATGTTGTTCTTTGCAAAGAAAAAAAAAAGAAAAACGGTAAACCAAAGAAATTTTAGTTCAGCGATTAGTACGAATGCAGAATACAAGTTTTGATACGGCCATTTTGCTTTCAGACCTGCAGCGTCTGCTCTGCAAATAGGGTTTGGCTGGTCAATTTACGAGCTGACCGGTCCGGGCTTGGCAAAACATTGTGTATTATATTTTTCGGGAATGATTGGTTGGTTTCGGGTTTCAAGTGCGTGAGATTTCGTTTTAAATTCCGGCTGAGAAAGTTACGTGGCTAAGCTCCGAACCTTTGTTCAGTTGAGCTTAGGTTTAGTTATTTTTAAATTTACTTTCTGCACTTGTTCCAACAGTTTTTTTTGTGAACCGAAAATTTTTATTTTGTATTTTTTAATAAGAATTTATATATGTACCCTCAGCTAGTACGGTATGGGTGAAAATGCCACTTCATGGTGAGTGCACCAAGTTTCAGATTTTTTCTGCTGTCTAGTATCCATTTCCTTCCACTCAAGGTCACCCACATCCAATGTATGACCTAGTCTGGATGTTATGTGGACTTGACTGTACTGTGTTAATCGTTTTGGTCATTTGGACCCACACAATAACAATTATGTTATCAGAAGTGGTTTTTTTAAAATAAAAACTAGTTTTATTTTTATTTTGTTTAAAAAAAATAATGTTTCTTTAATTGTACAAACAGTTGACAATTGTGATTAATAATCTGCACTTAAATAATAATAATAATAATAAGCATTTTAGCTTAATTAACGTCTTACATAATTTTTAGTTACAATCTATATTATTACTATATTTTTCTATATTATTCTATATTTCTATATTATTACTATATAGTTCTATATAATTACAAATATCTTTTTAGCGAATTTTCGTTGGAAAATGAGCGATTAGAGGATTTGCAACACCCGAACCTGAAAACTTGACTTTTTCCTGTGAAAAACCTTTAAGGTTATCATCACCGAGGAAACTTGAAATGAGCGTCTTTCCTGAGCACTAGATCACGTTTTTATTTTTGGTGGGGATATTTAAAATTATATACATGCCTATATATACAAGTTTTCACGACCCCCTCAATAAAGTGATGTAAAGACCATGATCGGCACTCATTTCAAAGTTTAGATCTGTGTCTTACCATGTTGACCGATGTAACAGTTAATTTTCCAGTGGAAATTAGCTAACAATTAGCCTCGTGAGCGAAATACTGTCGGATATTTTATTATAGATTCTAGTCTTTGATTCTTTGTTACAAGCAGACGAAAAATAATGCAATAAATGTAATTATACATAGACGATTTTTTTAGAGTAATATATTAAAAAAACACGGTTTTCGGAGTCTTTTTGTTGTTGTTGAACTTTAAGATTTTATCAGGTTTTTTATTATTTTTATCAAAATTTTATTTTGTTATCCCAAGAGTTTTGGGTATAATAGAATTTCTTTTGCAGCGATTGAACACAGTACCGTTGTGAGCAATATATCAGACAATGAAATTTTTATGTTTACTATTTACCCGGTTTCTACGAATAACGCTTGACTTTCTTGACTTGTTTTTTTGCAGAAAATAACCGTTTAAATTTCGTTAGTCTGTATATGCTAGCGATAAGCTATTGCAGTAAGCGGTACTTTTAAAATCTAAATTATTATTAAAACGTTAAAAACCGGCTGCGCCCAGTGGCGGAGGTACGGTCTGAGCATTACTGAACATATGTCAAGTCGGTCAGAGTAAAAAGTTAGATGAATAATCACGTGGAGTTGATTGACAAATGCAAGCTGTTCGATTCGTTTACCCCAACCTGTCAGTAGAACATAAAACCGTATTTTTTCTTATTGGTCTGTGTATTCAGACCAGTGGTTTGTGTGTATGAAACGTTCTGTGAAGTGAGACATAACCCGATTTACATCAAAAGGAAGTCAAAACAGCTTTTATACTATACTTTCGTAACAGTATAGGATTTTAGCTGTATTGCATTTGCAGATGATATGGCTTTGTTTGCTGAAACAATGGAGGAAGCAAGGGAGCAGATTCTTGAATTGAAGAAACAAGCAGCTAAAATAGGTCTAAACATATCGTTTGAAAAGACCAAAATCATGACAAACAACAAATACCCAAATAAATACATTAAAATCCAAGAACAGAAAATAGAAATTGTAAAAGAGTTCAAATATCTTGGTGAATGGATTAGTTGGAATGCAGATGAGGGCAAGGCAATGGAATCCAGGAGAAACAAACTTGAATTGGCCTTCCAATTGACGAAAGAAACATACAATAAGAAATCCCTTTCATGGGGGTCCAAAATTAAACATTATAAAACAGTGATCAAGCCGGAAGCACTGTACGCAGCAGAAACATTAACCATGAATCGCATAGGCCAGATAGAAAAACTTGAAATAACGGAAAGGAAAATCTTAAGAAAAATTATAGGAACAAAATTTCAGGATAATAAGGTTGTATATATAAGAAATGAAGCTCTCTATAAGAAAATTGAAAAACTGTCCGATACTATGAGAAAAAGGAGAATAAATTTTTACGGCCATCTTCTTAGAATGAACTCCAATAGATTGACGAAACAGGTGTTCGATTTTTTCCATAATCGTAAAACAAAACCGAACTGGTTTAAAGAAATTGAAAAAGACCTAATAGAATTAAAAATTACAGAAGATTCATTGTTTGACCAAACTGCTAAGATAATTACCAAAGACGAAAGAATAAGATTCCAAGATAAAGCCAAAATAAGACCTAAACCTGTCATTTCGGAAGAGAAGAGGAAGAGAAGATCGGAAAGAATGAAGAGCTACTGGGAACAAAGAAAAGTACAGCGCGCAAGAAATGATTGATTCAGCGTACCCCAAAGAGGGTGAAACGAAAAGAAGAAAGTATAGGATTTTGTTTTATAAATGTGGCGGACATGAATTTGACCGTTCCCCCCGTAAACATGTCCACTCTCAAGTAGTTAAGTTGTAGTTATTCTTTAATTTTTATTCGTATGTGTGGATGTTGTGAACATTTTTTTTTTGTGAATTATGACAGGTCAATCGTTAGAGTTATAAATGAAAAATTACCAGTGTAATAAATTCAAATATCTGTGTAGTTGTTAGACTGTATTTAACGAATACATGCCAAAATCTCATATATTCGTAAATCTCCAAAGCAGTTTATATTTAATGCTAGCTCATATTTTGAAAATGAGAAACATTCTACACTAAGATTTTATAAGTCCAAGACTGTGCGTATCCACTGTTGCTTGGCCAAGACTGTAACTTCACCGCCTATCTTTATAATTAACAGTTGTCAATGATATTTTAAATAATTGTTCAATATTTTTTGGTGTGAAATATTACAATAATGTTATCATACCGATTATGTGCATGTAAATATCGTTTTTATATTACTGCAAATGGTATATGAGCAATATATTAGAAAAATAAATAACTATATATAAAATGTTGAAGTTAAACAACAAAAAGAGTACGAGAAACTGTAAATTGTCTCGGGTCTATAATAAAAAATCCGATAGTAAGCTAGTGTATAAAACGTAACGCGTATGTAGGTGTGAGGTGTGTACGCTATCTGCCCATGCAAGTAAACAGTTACATAAGTGTCGTGGCCTAGGCTATGTTTTTGTAGGTATTGTATTTGCGTACATTAGCTTCAGGGCCACCGGTATCTGATAGCACACGCCATACAGCTACGTATATCTGCTACTGGAAATAGATAAGAAAGTATTACAGCTTGAACACTGGACGATAACTAATTCAAAAATTAATGTCAGTTTTGTTAATACAGTGAAACTTCCAAACAACGGACACCGCTCGGACCATATGAAATGTCCGTCGTTGGGAGGAATTCCCTAGTTTTAATCTGTACAAAGTGACGTACATTATTCTTGTTTGTGGTATTTAATTCACCAACTGTCCCAAGTTTTGCTCACTTAAAATTAAAATAAACCTGCTGATAAGAACAAAAGATTGCAGTTTGCTGTTAACATTCTACATAGAATTGATGAAATAACAATTTTTTGTAAAGTGTTCTGTTTTCTGGTGTGGCAACATTTCATGTGAGTGGAACAGTCAATCGTCATAAGTGCAGAATTTGGGGGTCAGGGTCACCACGCATCTTCAAAACGTAATGGAAGATCAAGTAAATGGGGACGTATACTGTGGAATGTTGAGAGTATGTCTTTCTCCAAGTGGAAGATATTGAGATGGAAAAAGGGCTTGTGCTTTTCTAACAAGATGGCACCCGATCTCATTAATGTAACCGTGTGCGCGAGGCTCTTGACACTCGCTTTCCGGGAAGTTGGATAGGCAGGGTTGGCCTAATCTCTTGACCAACACGAAGCTAGGACTTAACTCCACTTGACTTTTTCTTTTGGGGACGCGTAATAAAATTTTGCGTACGCTGAAAAGAACCGTGACAACAACCATTTACGGGAAAGAATCATCGCGGCGGTTGAGACAGTTACACCCGCTATGTTGGTGAATACCTGGCGAGAAGTGGAATATCGTTTCGACGTGTGTAGGACAACATAGGGATACCACGTTGAAGTTTACTGACGTTAAAAAAAACTTGAATGAATTCTCTTTCATTGTATGTACTCGTTGATGTAGTTCTTCATTAATTTCACCATTAAATTTACAAAAACTAGGGAGTTCTTTTTCAAACACTCTGTATATGGGCGAGCTGATTACTACGACAGACTGTTAGTGGAAGTTGTGTGATAATATTGCATTTTTTTAAACTAAGTCTACATAAATGAAACTAGTTTCTTTTCATAACACTAATTTAAAAAAAAAATATTTTATTGGATTTTGTATGTGCAAGAATTTCTCGCGCATGTAGGAGAATTCCCCTCCAGCTCCCTCCAAAAATTCACTGACACAGACGTCTGCTAGTCTGAGTGTTAAAATTGTTACTGTTCAGCAATAGTAAAGCAAAAAAAGGGAGCTGTTGTGAGAGTGGGGACTCGACCTCTCACGCGCACATTTTTTCTCTCTGTCCCACAGGTGTTTGTAGCAGGCTGTTTTCTAAGCGGCTGACCTATAGTAACAGTTTCTAAATAGACTGGCAGACGTCTGTGTCACTGGAATGGACTGTTGAAGGAAGCTGGAGGGGAATTCTACAGGATGTTTACTAAGTGGCTGGACTATATTATGTTCCCTTGACCTGTGTTACGAAGTTCCATTGAGCCCGTGGACATTGATTTAATTTCCGTGTCTGTTTTTGAGAATGTCCGCTATTTAGAAGTTCTTTCAAGTCTCTAATATCTTCATCTCAGTCGGAGAATACAAAAGTGTCCGTTATGAAGAAGAGTCTGTTATTTATATGTATCCGTTAAGGGAAGTTTCTCTATACTTCGTTACCTAATATTTTGGAATCGTATTTTCAAAAAAAAAAAGGTAAGATAAAAATGTTATTGTTTTGTGGCTTTTTGGAAATTGCTTTTCATCATGCCAGCAAGACCGCTTTTATACGCTCGTATGTTTTTATTTTATTGTGTGTAGATGGTACAAAATAATTAATTTCCCTTTTTGCTATATAACCCGTGGGATATTAAAAGACTAAAGCGATCCTTGCTCTTGATTTATAGCGTGTAGGTGAGAGCTGGGTCGCAGCCGGTAAATTCTCACGGCAAGCGAAGAATGCACGCAATCCTCGCAGCCTATTGTCCGGGCATTATCGAGTTAATTGTGGCGCTGATTTACCGGAGCGAATTCCGTCGATCGGAGCTGCTAATTTTCTAGTGGCAATGTAATAAAGATTTTTTAATAATGGGTGATAAAATTTAATGTTTTAAATAAAAATAATCTCCTCACGCTGCTAACATGCTGCCTAGGTGAAAGTAAAATTCCAACAATATTTTTTTATTCGTAAACGTTTTTGAAAATTTGTTTACACCACTAAAATCTGCATACATTAGCGTTTTAAAATTTCAATTTAAGTTATTAAAAAAACCGTGAACGCCGTTAGGTTCATTTTATTATTTTCAGTGGAATTTAGAAATTTAAAGTGAGACTGTAATTAAATGTGTATTTTAACGATGATTACCGTGGTAAAATCAGTTTTTCGAAAACAAATTGTTAAATAAAATGTTCGATATTTTTTAAAAACCTCTAAACGGTTTTCGCTGCGTAATGAAGTTGTCCAAGCTATACCAAGGTAAATTAATTTTTTTTAATCTGACCTAAATTACGAACGCTAGAGCGCTAAATGCACACGCACTTACGAGCACGCACTCACTCCGGGCGCGCACGCACGCGCACGCACACACACACACACACACACACACACACACACACACACACACACACACACACACACACACACACACACACACACACACACACACACACACACACACACACACACACACACTTCCTTTATTTGAGGCATTGTCTTCTCTTCCTTTCAACCTCATAACATCTTACAATACACACTTAAATTAATTAACAATTTGAATAATTAAAATTTATAATTAGATAATTATAATTTATATTTAAAAATTAAAAAAAATAATGTACTCATTAAATAAAATAAGGTATATCAGGGGAGGGAGGGAGAGAGAGAGAGAGAGAGAGAGAGAGAGAGAGAGTGAAAGAGAGAGAGATATGTTGGAATGAAAAGGTTGTATACATTTATACATTATCTAACCTAAACGCCTTACAGAACAGAACTGTCGGCAATACGCCAAACATGACAAAGAATGATTTATTTGGTGATTTCAATACTTGGGTAAGGCACGTAGTGTTGAGGCGTTTCAATGAGGTTTTTACGAATATCATTTGCTTTTATCGTGCAGCACGTCTTCGGTTCTCCACATAAAGCATTCCTGACCTTCCTTATACCTTATGAATGGTATCCTAGACATTTCAAACCCTTTAAAGTTATTTACTGTATCCCCAAAGAATTTCACATTAAGTTTTCTCATAATTAAATTAAACGTGGGTGCGAAAAAATGTTTTAATAAGACTAACCAAAAACTATAGATTAACAAAAATAGATTTTCTTAAATTGCACCAGCTGTTTTGATCAAGTTGCTAAAATGTAGCCTTTACAAAAATTAGATTTAGAAGCTGCAAAAGAGTAAATCAGCTTTAGGTTTGTCTCAAATTGTTGCCATGAAGGCCATGAAGATTTTGGTCGGTTAACCGAAATTGAAATAAAAGAAAATTGTGTTTAAATATTAAGTAGGAAAACCAAAAGAATCTTGACACCGCCGGGGTATTGCCGAACCGCAGATTCCTTTTATTCAAATTTGGTACATTGATTTAAGTTTGGAATCTTTATGTATGACTAAACATCAGATAAAATTATTGTGAGAAATTTTACCGATTTCCGGGTTCTTTATTGCTTGCTTCCGAACTGATTTTTGAAGCAGATCTTTTAATGTAACGGAAATATGAAACGGAAACAAGCAACCGAATTCCGTCTATTTCTGTCTCTTTTTTATTTTCCTCCTTTTCGATAACAATACGCTCGTATTACATTAAAACGTTGTGTTGTGTTTCCTTATTGTTTCGGTATTTTTCCTTAATTGAAGAACGTTGGAACGGTGCACGTTGTAACCTTTAATAATACATTCGAAATTAAATATAAACGTGTATAATAATTGTTATTAATATTACTAATTTTTAACATCATAACTTGAAATTTGTTCAGTGAAATCAGCTGATTAAAACAACTTAGTAGTTTTACTATAGGCTTACTACGATAAATAATACGAGGGCTATTCAGAAAGTAGATTACGTTTTTGGATAAAAAAAAAACGTATATAAGCTAGGTTCACGTATTTTTTTAATTTAAACTAAACAAGATATTTATAAACATACCTTCGAACTAATTATAATTCGAAACGTATTGACACGAACGTATTTTCAACAAATTGACACGAAATAAAACTTTTTATGGATAATTCAAGTAGTGTCAAATAATTCAAATCCTAAAGAAATTAAAAGCTAATTCTAGATTTCACGGGTTCTTAAATCCAAGCTCATACCACGGAACTATCAGTGCTCACTTAAAAGGTAATTAATAGATTATATTATTACATATAATTATTATAGATAATTATAATATTCAGCAAAGATATCATTAACAAAAGCTTTGCTTCCGTCGGTAAACCCCCCCTCGAGTTCCACGTGTTTTTCATTTTATTGGTGACTAAATAATGTGAAATTTTTTTAATAATTTATTCTTTTGTAGTAAATTCTAGCTTTGCAAGCTTTTCCACAAATTATAAGTTTGTAGCCTTATACATCTTACTTACATGTATTATTAGAGAATTTTTTTTAAAGTGATATATTAGAGTAACTATTGTGGTAAAATCCAAACACGGAACCTTGAAATGAACGCCGATTTTTACCTCTGTAGATTATTTTTTGAGGAGTAGTAAAAAAAATGTATATACCGTGGCGATTGGTTATAACGTGACAAAAGTGACCAAGAAATATATAATAGCTTTATAAAAAATCAATTTTGGTAATGACAGGTTTGTTACTCAGTAAAATTCGTTCCAAAGGCAATCAGGGTTATACCATGTAATTTGAAAGAATGCTAATTTATGCAGATTTTAACGCTGAATGGAATGTTAAATGAGTTTTTAAAAAGTGTAATATAAGTACATTGTTGAAAATTCGCTTTCATCAGTTCAGCGAGACAGCTGCGTGTCATCGTGACACTGAGGCGACAGACGTCAATAAAAACAATGGTTTAATTAAATTTTGAAGGTCAGACAAGGCGGTGTCAAAGTTTCCAGGTTTAATTAGATTGTTCTGTACAACACTCGTCCCTCTTATGACCCACAACCACGCCCTTGTGACAAGACGTTTTCTGGCGGATTTCCATTGGAAAAATCAGTTTATTGATGGGAGACTCAGAACGCGGGACCTTGAATTAGAACCGATCCTGACCTCTAGATCAATTTTTTAAGAGTAATTAAAATTCTTGTGTGTGTGTGTGTGTGTGTGTGTGTGTGTGTACGTGCGCGCGCGCGTGGTGTGTGCCTTCTTCTATGTGGGTGTAGGTTAAATGTTTTTGAAAATCTGATTTTACCATCATAATCAGCGTAAAAACTACATAAATTAGTATTTTAAATTTTCAAAATAAGTTGATGTTAAGGAGTTTAATTTGACGGCGGTCAGTGTTCTCATAATTTAAGGACGTAATTTTGTATTTTCAAAACAATTTTAAATTTTAAAATGATAATATATGAAGATTTTAATGCCGACAATGATAGTGAAATCAGAATTTCAAAAAAGGATAGTAAAGAAAATACTTTCGAATAATCACTTCAATCACGTCAGCGAGCTAGCTGCGTGACGCGATTATATTTTATGACTATATTTTGATGGTTGTGAAAAATCGATTCTGACGTTTTACTGTATCCATCCGTTTTCGGGTTCTCTTAGTGGAAATCAGTGGTTTTTACTTTGATGTCTGTGTGTACCAGGTTGCTGAAGACGAGGCAGATTTACTACGTCCGATAAAAGTTTATATATACATTTAGATAATCCAAGAGTTTTTTTTAATGTTTCCCCTAAACATTAAATATCCCCTAAAAACTACAAATATCTTTCAATTTCATGTCGTACGTATACTAAATTTTATATAAGGGAGAAATTATTCTTCAAGTGAAAATTCAAAAAATAATACGCACAGATTTCTAAAACACAAAAAATGAAAATGTATTTCAGCATTTTTCCGAATTCATCCCCTAAAAGGGTAAAAATGTAAAAAAGAAGTATACGAGCATATACAATATGCGTAAACAATGGAGGAAGCAAGGGAGCAGATTCTTGAATTGAAGAAACAAGCAGCTAAAATAGGTCTAAACATATCGTTTGAAAAGACCAAAATCATGACAAACAACAAATACCCAAATAAATACATTAAAATCCAAGAACAGAAAATAGAAATTGTAAAAGAGTTCAAATATCTTGGTGAATGGATTAGTTGGAATGCAGATGAGGGCAAGGCAATGGAATCCAGGAGAAACAAACTTGAATTGGCCTTCCAATTGACGAAAGAAACATACAATAAGAAATCCCTTTCATGGGGGTCCAAAATTAAACATTATAAAACAGTGATCAAGCCGGAAGCACTGTACGCAGCAGAAACATTAACCATGAATCGCATAGGCCAGATAGAAAAACTTGAAATAACGGAAAGGAAAATCTTAAGAAAAATTATAGGAACAAAATTTCAGGATAATAAGGTTGTATATATAAGAAATGAAGCTCTCTATAAGAAAATTGAAAAACTGTCCGATACTATGAGAAAAAGGAGAATAAATTTTTACGGCCATCTTCTTAGAATGAACTCCAATAGATTGACGAAACAGGTGTTCGATTTTTTCCATAATCGTAAAACAAAACCGAACTGGTTTAAAGAAATTGAAAAAGACCTAATAGAATTAAAAATTACAGAAGATTCATTGTTTGACCAAACTGCTAAGATAATTACCAAAGACGAAAGAATAAGATTCCAAGATAAAGCCAAAATAAGACCTAAACCTGTCATTTCGGAAGAGGAGAGGAAGAGAAGATCGGAAAGAATGAAGAGCTACTGGGAACAAAGAAAAGTACAGCGCGCAAGAAATGATTGATTCAGCGTACCCCAAAGAGGGTGAAACGAAAAAAAAAAATATGCGTAAATACAATAGCCTATTTGCGTTAAACAAAATTATTTTTATCTTATTTTCTTGAAACAAAAAAATATCCGAAAACACAAATTATGAAACAAGTATTTCGGCATGGTCCATAATTTATCTTCTAAGTGGGTAAATTTGTCCTGATTGACATATAATCAACGTACAGCCAAAATTAATAAAGTTAGAGACTTGGAAATTTAGAAAATATCTTCATATTATTATGTGAGCATGCACAAAGAAAGATTTCATGAAATTCAACCCCTAAATGGGTAAAAAAAGGAGAAAATATTTTTGTTGGAAAAAAATATGTTTTCAGTCAGATTTTTGAGATCTGACAAATACTGTACTTCAAAACACAAATTATGAAACAAGTATTTCAACAATTTTCCGAATGTGTTTTCATTGTAGAAAAAATTTTTATCACATTTTTGTTTTTTAGATATGCATGCCCTATGATTTACTAATATATTTTTTATGTTTATAAATTATGACATTACTGAAACAGTTTTTTAAGTTTCGTGGGCAAGCCGCGACGAGTAGCGCTAGTTACTTGTAACAATGAAAATTGTTGTAATTTATTCGAAATTATATGCGCTTTCATTAAAATACAGTAATACTAAAAGTAACAATGGGTGGTGCGAAAAATAAGACGACCAAACTTTTCGATGATTAATCACGATATTTTTGAAAATCAGTGAAAATTCATTGTTCCAAAGCAAATAGAAAGAAACATTTTTTTCAAGATTAATTTTCTGATTCGTTTATGTGTACTTCAACTTTAAAAAACTTTCGACGCCTGATGACAGTCTGTATCTATTCGTATCAGATTGTTTAGGACAACAGTGGTCTGCACTTTTCTGTTGGATTAGGAACTATTTCGTGAATTTTTTTTTTAAATATCCCAAGATTTAGACAAAGTAGATTACACCAAGCCAACGAAAAGCGTTTAGTTTAGACGCTATATATATATATATATATATATATATATATATATATATATATATATATATATATATATATATATGTAAAACTGAAGTCAGCGTAGGAAATTATAAGTCAGATGGTTACCACCTGGAATTTAATCAAGAGTTCGTAGGTTCAAGCCTACCGGGTTCTGGCAGTAATGATCGTGATTAAAGTGGAAAAATCCAGAAATAATCTTAACTGACGTAGGATATTATCTTCAGTCCCAGTGATAACGTTATAATAATTAGAAAGTAACATAACTTTTGGTATTTTCTTCTGTAAATGTATGTCATAGTTGTAAACTGTTTTTACTAGTTCGTTCTGTTATCATTACTAATACACGTAACACAACGCTGTTACGAATTTCCATTGGGAAATAAGGTATTGCCGCGGCAGTCGTGGTAAACCCAAACCTAGGATCTTGAAATAAGGTCGTGCGCGTGTGTGATTTGTCATACATTTGGCAAAAAATTATTTTTCGGCAATAACGTGTACTAAGTTAGGAAAGTTCGTTACTGAGCAAAATCAGCCGAACCGTTGAATATGAACAGACTAGACGTGTAGCCACCTGTATAAAAAGCGTGCTCGAAATCAGAGGCTAATGTCCAAGTAGTTGGACTATCTGCCGCTTCGAATATGCTACAAGATGCAAGGTCAGGGGGTAAGACGTTTGAGTAAATAGACAGTGCTATTGTCTATTTAATTGTAGTTGAACACTCTGCCGCAAGAGGCCACCAGCAACAAGCGCTCACTTATCTCTCATAAGGGTCATCATTCTATTATGTTTATATTCAGTGTTCAAAGCTCTTGGAAAAGATTGCTATTCCAATAAAACTTTTTGAACATATTTAAACGTTATTTGCATTTACGTAACGGCAGGATATTTTTGGTCAGTTCATATGTTCATATTTTACTATATCTTACACTTTTTTTTTTTTTAAGTTCGATTTCACCAGCGTATTTTTTTTGCAGCGAAAAACCATTAAGGTTATCATCGCCGTAATCAGCGTTACAACCTGCATAAATTGCAATTATTTTTTTATAATATTACTAAAAATACGAAAATGAACCCTGATCGCAGTCATATTCATTTCGTATTTGAAATGTAATTGTTTGAAATTTAAAAATATTAAAAAATGTATTGAATGTTTAGTATGTTCATACTTTAACGGTGAATTCAGATTATGCAAAAAGTGTGATAAAAGGTAAATACAGTAGAGCGTCGATTATCCGAAGCCCGGTCATCCGAAACGTCGGTTAACCGAAAGCGGTGGGGCGGCGGCCTGACAGCGCAGCGGCCAGACAGAGCCAGCGCGGCAGCTCGACAGCAGTACAGTCTCAATATAGAGTGTGCACTAGCACATACAGTGACGAGTCAGTCTCCGTGTTGTTTAGACCGTTTGTGCTTCTGTTTGTTTTGCTGTGTAATTACCGAACTGCAACTTTCTTTACCGAATGTAATTACCAAATGTTATTCTTTCTTTACCGAATGTTTAATTTTACTTTACCTAATGTTTATTTTTTCATTATCAAAGAGTTGTTTTACTGTACAGAACACTGTATACTGTACTGCTTATATTTATCATATGTCATTAAACAACTGGATGAATTTATGTGCTGTACGTGTCTACTTGCTCCTTAAATTGGTTCTACCACTGTTAAATTATATCACACTACCTTTTTTCGAATATGTTCGTTTATCCAAAAAATCGATTATCCGAACACCCCCCTGCACCAATTGTTTCGGATAATCGACTCTCTACTGTATTGCGATGTTACTTTTTGAAAATTTTCTTTCATCACATCAGCGAGACAGTCGCGTGCCGCCATTATTTTAACTTAGAAAATAACGTAACTATCAAGTTTTTTCTGTTACCATTAAGTAGGCTAGTCGATAAAATATAATCAGTGATCGCATTGCATATGTTTCCTTGAAGTATGTTAACGACGTAGTTACTGATAACATTTGTTAAAACAAAAACAATAAAAATGGCAGTACTATAATTAATGGATTAACAGGTTCATGTGACAACTTTGCTGAATAGAGAGTGCTGAACAAACTGTAATTAATGGGAATAACACGTGGTACACAAATATTGCACAAACTGTTTTATATTCAGTTTTTTTCTTCAAATAAAACCGAACGCTGTGCAGTTTTAAAATAATAATAATTTATTCATTTTTCATGGATACATTTTATAAAATTTGCAGCCGATTAGGAATACAGTAAAATCTCTTTATAGCAGCATTGGCGGGAACGTTGGTTTTCGCCGCTGTAAAGAGATTTCCGCTATAGCTCAACCAAAATGTGTATAAATGTGTTTTTATTTGTAAAACGTGTAATACTCTATTTTAATATTTGAAATATCTAATGCAATGTTTGAAATTTTTTTTTTTTTTTTTTTTTTTTTTATATTTATAATAATAATTTATTATTACTATACAATTGTCACTAGTCACTAGATGACTAACCTACAATATTATTCTAAAATAAATTAATCACAACTGAGAACTCCCAACAGAGGTCCCAGTATTTACACTAAACCAGTTCAAACGGTTGCTGTCTTTTTAGCCTTCTCTCTAAATGAGTGTTTTCCAGGAGCTGCAGAATATCAGTGCTGATGTGTGAGTGGAGTCTCTCCTCGTGCTTTGCTGCCAGTCTCTTAGCTTCTTCTCTGATTGTTGGAATTTTTAAGTCCCTGTGAAGGTCGTCATTACGATAATACCATGGGGCGTCAACAATGTTCCTTAAAACTTTATTTTGGAAGACTTGGATTTTTTTGATTTGGGTTTTAGCTGCACAACCCCAAAGCTGGATCCCATAGGACCATACGGGCTTAAGTATTTGTTTGTATAATACAAGTTTATTGTGTACTGACAGTTGTGATTTCCTACCAATCAGCCAGTACATTTTTTTATACTTTATGTCAAGTTCTGTCCTTTTATTTTTATGTGCTCTGCCCATCGCAGCTTCACATCTAAGTTCATTCCAAGATACTTTGCAGTGTTATTGAATGGAATATTTGTGCTATTAATTACTATCGGAACATACTTATCCTTTTTATAAGTAAAGTCAACATGCACCGATTTACCCTCATTAATTTTAACTCGCCACTTTTTGGTCCAGGTAACGAACTCATCACATGCTTGTTGCAGTTTTACAGCTGCTACTTTACTACTGTCTCCCACACCCAAGAAAACTGTGTCATCAGCAAATGTGCCGATTGACACACAATCCGGCTGCGGGATATCAGCTGTGTAGAGAAGATAAAGCAAGGGTCCCAGAACACTGCCCTGAGGTACACCCGCCTTAATCTCTCTCATGCTAGAGAATGTTCCCTCCTGCCTAACCCAAAACATTCTGCCAATTATGTAGGACTTCAAAATTTCAGAATATGTTTTTGGCAATATTTTTTCCAGCTTAGAGATTAGCCCTTCGTGCCAGACCTTATCAAAGGCCTGGGCAACGTCTAAGAACACGGCGGAGCAAATTTTCTTTTCTTCATATGCTTTCTCAATAATGTTGGTTATTCTGTGCACTATGTTTGAAATAAAACTGTATGACGTCAGTTTTTGAAAAACAATATTTATTAAATAAAACTGTAACTGTGGGATGAAGGCAGTATCTTGCCGAAACTACTGCAGACACGATTCATCCATTCCCTCAGATTCTGGCCTTCTATTTTTTTAAAATGCATTTGCTTTTTTATAGGCCTTCCGAATTTTGTTTTTATATTTCAATATTGTGGCAACTAGCTAAGTTAAATATTCAGCAACCTTGCTTCACACCTTTCTCTATCTCACGCAAAACACTAATCTTTAAATTTTCCGTTTAGACGCCATTGCACCGTATTGTAAAAGGATAACAAAATAATTCACTACTTGTAAAATGTAGCCTATTGGTCACAAAAAACTCGAATGACGTGTTGGCAAACTGAGAAATGTGGTTTAAGAGTAGGGCGTGTGCACGTGTTTCGGCGCTATAGAGATACTCCTGGAAGTTTATATGTAGCCTATTGGTCACAAAAAACTCGAATGACGTGTTGGCAAACTGAGAAATGTGGTTTAAGAGTAGGGCGTGTGCACGTGTTTCGGCGCTATAGAGATACTCCTGGAAGTTTATATGTAGCCTATTGGTCACAAAAAACTCGAATGACGTGTTGGCAAACTGAGAAATGTGGTTTAAGAGTAGGGCGTGTGCACGTGTTTCGGCGCTATAGAGATACTCCTGGAAGTTCATATGTAGCCTATTGGTCACAAAAACTCGAATGACGTGTTGGCAAACTGAGAAATGTGGTTTAAGAGTAGGGCGTGTGCACGTGTTTCGGCGCTATAGAGATACTCCTGGAAGTTTATATGTAGCCTATTGGTCACAAAAACTCGAATGACGTGTTGGCAAACTGAGAAATGTGGTTTAAGAGTAGGGCGTGTGCACGTGTTTCGGCGCTATAGAGATACTCCTGGAAGTTTATATGTAGCCTATTGGTCACAAAAACTCGAATGACGTGTTGGCAAACTGAGAAATGTGGTTTAAGAGTAGGGCGTGTGCACGTGTTTCGGCGCTATAGAGACACTCCTGGAAGTTTATATGTAGCCTATTGGTCACAAAAACTCGAATGACGTGTTGGCAAACTGAGAAATGTGGTTTAAGAGTAGGGCGTGTGCACGTGTTTCGGCGCTATAGAGATACTCCTGGAAGTTTATATGTAGCCTATTGGTCACAAAAACTCGAATGACGTGTTGGCAAACTGAGAAATGTGGTTTAAGAGTAGGGCGTGTGCACGTGTTTCGGCGCTATAGAGATACTCCTGGAAGTTTATATGTAGCCTATTGGTCACAAAAACTCGAATGACGTGTTGGCAAACTGAGAAATGTGGTTTAAGAGTAGGGCGTGTGCACGTGTTTCGGCGCTATAGAGATACTCCTGGAAGTTCATATGTAGCCTATTGGTCACAAAAACTCGAATGACGTGTTGGCAAACTGAGAAATGTGGTTTAAGAGTAGGGCGTGTGCACGTGTTTCGGCGCTATAGAGATACTCCTGGAAGTTTATATGTAGCCTATTGGTCACAAAAAACTCGAATGACGTGTTGGCAAACTGAGAAATGTGGTTTAAGAGTAGGGCGTGTGCACGTGTTTCGGCGCTATAGAGATACTCCTGGAAGTTTATATGTAGCCTATTGGTCACAAAAAACTCGAATGACGTGTTGGCAAACTGAGAAATGTGGTTTAAGAGTAGGGCGTGTGCACGTGTTTCGGCGCTATAGAGATACTCCTGGAAGTTTATATGTAGCCTATTGGTCACAAAAACTCGAATGACGTGTTGGCAAACTGAGAAATGTGGTTTAAGAGTAGGGCGTGTGCACGTGTTTCGGCGCTATAGAGATACTCCTGGAAGTTTATATGTAGCCTATTGGTCACAAAAACTCGAATGACGTGTTGGCAAACTGAGAAATGTGGTTTAAGAGTAGGGCGTGTGCACGTGTTTCGGCGCTATAGAGATACTCCTGGAAGTTTATATGTAGCCTATTGGTCACAAAAACTCGAATGACGTGTTGGCAAACTGAGAAATGTGGTTTAAGAGTAGGGCGTGTGCACGTGTTTCGGCGCTATAGAGACACTCCTGGAAGTTTATATGTAGCCTATTGGTCACAAAAACTCGAATGACGTGTTGGCAAACTGAGAAATGTGGTTTAAGAGTAGGGCGTGTGCACGTGTTTCGGCGCTATAGAGATACTCCTGGAAGTTTATATGTAGCCTATTGGTCACAAAAAACTCGAATGACGTGTTGGCAAACTGAGAAATGTGGTTTAAGAGTAGGGCGTGTGCACGTGTTTCGGCGCTATAGAGATACTCCTGGAAGTTTATATGTAGCCTATTGGTCACAAAAACTCGAATGACGTGTTGGCAAACTGAGAAATGTGGTTTAAGAGTAGGGCGTGTGCACGTGTTTCGGCGCTATAGAGATACTCCTGGAAGTTTATATGTAGCCTATTGGTCACAAAAACTCGAATGACGTGTTGGCAAACTGAGAAATGTGGTTTAAGAGTAGGGCGTGTGCACGTGTTTCGGCGCTATAGAGATACTCCTGGAAGTTTATATGTAGCCTATTGGTCACAAAAAACTCGAATGACGTGTTGGCAAACTGAGAAATGTGGTTTAAGAGTAGGGCGTGTGCACGTGTTTCGGCGCTATAGAGAGACTCCTGGAAGTTTATATGTAGCCTATTGGTCACAAAAAACTCGAATGACGTGTTGGCAAACTGAGAAATGTGGTTTAAGAGTAGGGCGTGTGCACGTGTTTCGGCGCTATAGAGATACTCCTGGAAGTTTATTGCCTTCATTAGAGTAATTTAAAATATATGTATTTACTATAGGAATGGGAAGGAACAACACATTTTGCCTGTTTATAGAGAGGTTTTTATTACAAAGAGATCCGCAATAGAGAGATTTTACTGAAATTATATTGACCATCTTTCAAGTTAAGAAAAATGGTATTGTCTTGGGCTTGAAAAATTTGTTCATTAATATCTACAGCAGAAACGTAAATGTGTTATTTCAGTTGAATTGAGACTCCATATGCTATCAAACCTGTAAACCGATTTTGAGAAATCGTGCTAATTGTTTGTTTTTTTATCGGTAAATCTGCTTTATTTTCAAGGGTTTTAGTTAAGGTCTGACTTAATTAAGTCCAGTGTTCCTGTACGATTATATTCGTGTTGTTTTTCGGAACAACGTTTCCCAAGTGGAAAGTTAATGCTGTGTTTTAGTACTATTAACCTTTACTCGAGTGAGGGGACGAGGGCGGGGTGGGGGGGGGAGCGTAACGATTATCTGTCCACAGCGGCGGTCAGCGTTTATTTTCGCCCACTTTGCCCTATTGACTTTGTAGTATAGGCCCTGTGAAACAGCGTTTATTTGTTTTGTACAATGGAATAACTTTTGCCAAAAGGCTTATAGCTTTAGTTAAAGCGTTTGTTAACCCCCGTCGGCCTGAAAAAATCTTAAAAAATTCCATTTTTTTTTTTTTTGAATTAATATTCTCTGGAGTTTTTTGTTTAATAATATATATAACACTTTATACTTTGAAACTGTACAATTAGTCAAAAAAAAATTATATATGTAGTAGTGTACCGACTTTTTTTTCCAAAAAAGTAGCGTGGGATAATTCACTGCATACAATATAGTTTGGGTTAGACCAGGGTCTCCAAACTTTCCAGCCTTAGGGCCATACTGATTACTCAGTAAGTTTCGAGGGCCAAAACCATATTATCATTGTTGCCGGCGGTAAAAAGTGAAATAGGCCACTGATGAAAAAAAAAGTCCGAAAAACAATGTTATGAGTAGTTAGCCCATGACCATATCAATGTAGATGTCATATTAATAATTATTTAACATAAAATTAGAATACTTCAGTAAACTAAATTTAATTTGCTATAAAAAATATGTTCTCTAAAAGGAGTTTTCAAGTATGCTAGCTCTCCGCGGGCCGGATGTGGCCCTCGGGCCGTAGTTTGGAGACCCCTGGGTTAGACTGTTGAATGGTTAGAAGCAGACAGAAGAATAGTTTAGGCAGAATAAAGTTGGAAGATGATTATCAGATGCAGGAAGATCCTGATAATCCAGCTTATGGGGCAGGAATGCACTAAATATTTGTAAGTAAAGAATTTTAATGTAAAATAAACTTTAAACGCGTTTTTCCGAAACTTGTTTTTTTTTTTCATGTTTAGGTACATTTTTCTCATAAACTACAAAAGCTAGAAGATTCATTTTTGCTTCGTTTTGTTTATTACATCATTCTGCATACTTTAACACAGGGGTTTATAAATATTTTAACAAAAAATGATTTTATTTATTTTCATGTGTGCAGAAACACGGAAAATCTGAAATAAAAAATATTATAATTTTTTAAAAATTGCCACAGTTTTATAAAAACACATATTTAAATTTCCCTGTGTTAAAATGTTGGCAAGTGTCTATATATTACTAGGAAAAAATTTCACAGCTGTATCTAAAATAGTTACTGAGAAAAATGTACCTAAAGATATCATAAAATAACATTGGCGAGATAGGGAAGGCCGACCCCCCTTAAAAGTAACAGTTCCAGAATGCTGGTTCTGAAATAGGATAAGGATAAGGACTTTCTAGAACATTGAACATGTAGGCGTCGACAGATTTTAAGGAATTGTTTTTTAGGTTCCGTAAATTTAAAAAAATCTTTTTGAACGTTGCACATTAGTGTTGGGCTAAATGGTTCGACCGACCGACTCATTAAAATGAAAGTGCTCAATTTTCGGTCAACTGACCGTAACCAATGAATCGGCCTACAGAATCTATAGATTGTATTGTATAGATTGTATTGTCAACCGAGCAAGGTGACCGTAGGAAAGTGATCCGTTGTTTAAAAAAGTAGACATTGTACGATTATATTAATCAATCACAGATGTCCTAACACCTGCCGCCATTTTGCGAATTACATTTATTTAAGTAGGCCTACTTGGGATTACCAGGGTAACAGAAATTTGTACTTAATTATCAACTTATCAACGTAACAGCAGTCTAAAATGTTTATGTAACTCAGCCGCTGATTACATAAAATGTTGATCAGCGAGGGCTGATGTAGAAGGACGGTTCTGTTGAATCAGGCTGAGTTGATCAGTTCACTAAAATGAACCAGCTCAATTTTCGACTGACTGACCTTGAAGGAAGATTTGTTTTGGGTGTTTAACGTCCGACTGTTGTGCACACTTGGGCTAATGCAGACGATGGGATGATTTATAGCGTATGAAAATGCCAAGCCCTGGCCGGGAATCGAACCCGGGTCTAAGGGGTGAAAACCCAGTACGCTATCAACTAGGCCACCGAGGCGGCTAAAACCTTAAAGGAAGAAAGATAGTTGCAAGAAAATGGTATAAGTAACAGATCACGGGTTCAGTCCAAGAAAACTGGTGTTAAGTAAGAAACTGTTGGTAAATTACTGAAGATTATACAATAAATTTGTTTAAGGTATTGTACTCGTGGCATTAATGAGTTGATTTTGTTTGCATAGGGATTGCACAATGTATAATGGACACCAAATGGTCTGTACCGTATAGCAGCATAGTACCCCCTTACCTACTGAAACTGTATCCTTTTTATTAAAATATTTTCTTTCAAAAGGACGGTCTCTTAAGGAACTGTCTTTAGGAATTCAGTAAAGGGCAGAGTTATCCTTAATTCTTCCTTTACATTAAAAGTTTTTAGTTCTGCTTTCCCTTTAGGCTTTTCTTAAGCTAAGAGGAAAATCAAAGACCGCGGTATCGTTGAAATATACTTTTTGCACAACGCTGTTTCTGGTGGTGTTTCATAAATGTACAGCGGAGGAAATAATTTTAACACAATAAAGAAGGTTGACTTGTTACCTGAAAATATGGAAATTATTATTAGAAGTCACTTTAAAAAAACAGTTTTTAGGAATTTAATTTTTACTGTATTCAAGCATTTTTGAGGGTTTGTTTAAACTCAACAGTGTAATTACGGATAAGATGTTTTCCTTATTAGGAGGATGATAACTAGATAAGCTTTCAACTGTTGCAAATTTTTTCTTTTAAATTGTACTTTCTAATATACAATAAGCTGTATATAAAATATTACTAAACCTGGGCCTACTCTTATAATTTCAATTACTAACAGTATGGTACTTGCAGTTAATATAATTTTGTGGTATTTACTTCGAACATCAATGTTCGGATTACCATTGTTGTTGGATAAATGGAGGGGATTTTTACAGCTACTGGCGTGGTGAGGAGTGGGGTGTCTCGTAGAATAATATGTAAACATATTTTAAAATGTCCACAATTTTGTAAATTGATTTATAAGCGCATTGCAACATTCTTTACATGTACCATCTTCCACTTACAAACACTCAAAGACGGACAGTGGGATACAATAATAGTGATCGATGTGACTTGAGGGGGAAGTAAAGTGCGCTATCAATCACAGATGTCCTAACACCTGCCGCCATTTTGCGAATTACATTTATTTAAGTAGGCCTACTTGGGATTACCAGGGTAACAGAAATTTGTACTTAATTATCAACATATTCTGGTTAATATGTTAAGAAACACAAATGTTTGATACTCGCGACTCGCTGACGCGTTGAAGCGAATTTTCGGTGTAACAATAACGTAAAAGTTTTATCGTACAATTTTTTGGAAAGCTAATTTAAGCAGATTTTCAGATTACGACTGCCAAATTAAGGTTTTGGATGACAGCTAGTGTTGAACGGATATTGCTGCTTGACAAACTTGCTCACAAAGCGTTGTTAAAGTTCGATCACTCTGTATTTTGTTGTAAAATTGTGTACTGTTCACAACACGCTGTGAAAATTTTGATAAGTCAACATCATACTGAGAGTTTGAAGGTTTATAATACTCTGTGAGAATTTTGATCAGCCACATCGAATTTCGGACATTTTGGGTGGTTCATAATACTCTGAGGAAATTTTAATCAGTCTCATCAAACTGAGGACATTTTGGGTGGTTCATAATACTCTGAGGAAATTTTAATCAGTCTCATCAAACTGAGGACATTTTTGGGTGGCTCATAATACTCTGAGGAAATTTTAATCAGTCTCATCAAACTGAGGACATTTTTGGGTGGTTCATAATACTCTGAGGAAATTTTAATCAGTCTCATCAAACTGAGGACATTTTTGGGTGGTTCATAATACTCTGAGGAAATTTTAATCAGTCTCATCAAACTGAGGACATTTTTGGGTGGTTCATAATACTCTGAGGAAATTTTAATCAGTCTCATCAAACTGAGGACATTTTTGGGTGGTCCATAATACTCTGAGGAAATTTTAATCAGTCTCATCAAACTGAGGACATTTTTGGGTGGTTCATAATACTCTGAGGAAATTTTAATCAGTCTCATCAAACTGAGGACATTTTTGGGTGGTTCATAATACTCTGAGGAAATTTTAATCAGTCTCATCAAACTGAGGACATTTTTGGGTGGTTCATAATACTCTGAGGAAATTTTAATCAGTCTCATCAAACTGAGGACATTTTTGGGTGGTTCATAATACTCTGAGGAAATTTTAATCAGTCTCATCAAACTGAGGACATTTTTGGGTGGTTCATAATACTCTGAGGAAATTTTAATCAGTCTCATCAAACTGAGGACATTTTTGGGTGGTTCATAATACTCTGAGGAAATTTTAATCAGTCTCATCAAACTGAGGACATTTTTGGGTGGTTCATAATACTCTGAGGAAATTTTAATCAGTCTCATCAAACTGAGGACATTTTTGGGTGGTTCATAATACTCTGAGGAAATTTTAATCAGTCTCATCAAACTGAGGACATTTTTGGGTGGTTCATAATACTCTGAGGAAATTTTAATCAGTCTCATCAAACTGAGGACATTTTGGGTGGTTCATAATACTCTGAGGAAATTTTAATCAGTCTCATCAAACTGAGGACATTTTTGGATGGTTCTTAATACTCTGGGTATTTTGATCAGGCCACATCATATTGAGGGAATGTTGGATGATTCATAATATTTGTGGGATTTTGGATAGTCTGCATCATATTAAGGGTCTTTTGATTTGTTTATAAATGCCTTGTGGGAATTTTGATCTGTCCTCAGCGTGTTGTAAGAATTTTTATCTTCCTTAGATTGGTGTGAGAATTTTGATTTCCCCACAGAGTGGTGAGTATAAATGAAAATCGGTAATATTTATAGAAAATTTAAATAGTATGTCCGGCAGTATGACCTAGTTAACGTACGAAGTGCAAGGAAAGGTCAGAAAGTTACTATTTGCTGTCACCTAGGCACTGCACGACAGAACAATTAATTAACTGACATGTTATAATAAATTATAGTATTGTTTCTGTAGTATCGGCGAAGATAGGTGTAATTAATTAAGTTTTATAATTGGTTGATTGGCCTAATCCGTCTGAAGTTATAGTTGGCTCCGACAACTTACGTGATTGGTTGTAAATGCAATAAATTTATGTGCTCTACGTATTTTGTAGTTACTTGTTACTTTCTAGATACTAGAGGGCTAAATCGGCCCTCGATCATTTTCCTACGTATAGTGACTACAATGCTGCCAACGGTATGCGATACAACTACGTGCGTATGTGAGAAAGTCAGTGCCTGCCCCACTTCAACGTTATAAATGTCAACCGCCTAACGAGAACAAATGCGTTTATTTTATTTTATTAAGCCGGCCCCGGAGTGCCGCGCCTCTCCGCGTTACATTAGCATTGCTAATTGTGTTTACTCTACAAGACTTACTGAATGTACACCTTATATTTAACTATGCGTGAATAACGTCATCCAGTACCTAATCTATTGCAACACTGTTACTGCATTCGACAAATACAAGTCAAATAGCACGGCACATAGTTGACGTAATGGAAGCGAATTTCCAAAAAGTAATATCAAAACACACAACTGTATATTTTACAACGTTTTTGGAAATCCTGCGTTAAATATTATCATAAATTTCACTTTAAATTTTCAAAATTTCTGTGCTGCATTTGAATAATATCAGATCAAAACTGTGAAAGCTAGATTTACGCGCCCGCACACAGCGGTCACGGGTTCAGTACAGGAAAAATTAGTCATTGAATACAAGAATGTTTGACCGTCAAGAATTCGGTAACAACACGTGAAGAAGTTGGCATATTACTTAAGACAATATAATAAATAAAACTATATTGGAAGCTGCTAAATAGTATTGTTATCAACAGAAAGTAAACCGATATTATACAAAGCTATCCTAAAACCAGTATGGAAATATTATATACAGTAGAGCGTCGATTATCCGAAGCCCGGTCATCCGAAACGTCGGTTAACCGAAAGCGGTGGCGCGGCGGCCAGACAGTGCCGGCGCGGCAGCTCGACAGCAGTACAGTCTCAATATAGAGTGTGCACTAGCACATACAGTGACGAGTCAGTCTCCGTGTTGTTTAGACCGTTTGTGCTTCTGTTTGTTTTGCTGTGTGATTACCGAACTGCAACTTTCTTTACCGAATGTAATTACCAAATGTTATTCTTTCTTTACCGAATGTTTAATTTTACTTTACCTAATGTTTATTTTTTCATTATCAAAGAGTTGTTTTACTGTACAGAACACTGTATACTGTACAGCTTATATTTATCATATGTCATTAAACAACTGGATGAATTTATGTGCTGTACGTGTCTACTTGCTCCTTAAATTGATTCTACCACTGTTAAATTATATCACACTACCTTTTTTCGAATATGTTCGTTTATCCGAAAAATCGATTATCCGAACACCCCCTGCACCAATTGTTTCGGATAATCGACTCTCTACTGTATAATTGTGGGGTACCGAACGCAGAATCGAGGCGTTGGAGCGATTCCAAAGTAAAACATTGAGATCTAATTTCAGTAGGCCTATACCTTACCACATGAGTACTAAGTACATATCAGTAGCATCAGCTAGATCCAATGGAGATCACTAGATTTTGTGGAAATTATCGAAAGCTACTGATGAACTGTTCAAACTGCTTAGCAGTGAATTTGCTGGACAATGGTGCCGTTAACCATAAAAGACTTAACAGACTTTAAACAGGTACATACGAGGTTTGTCCAATAAATACGCGAACTAAGGTCATAAGAACTTTATTTTACAAAATTTCATCTACATTGATTTTGTCCCCTTCAAAATACTCTCCATTCACTGCTATGCACTTATCCCATCTTCTTTTCCACTCTTAAAAGCACCCTTGGAAGTCCTCGGAAGTCAGGCTTTTCAGTCTCCTCGTCGTTTCTTGTTTTATTGTGTCCACATCTTAACAAAGTTGTCCCCTCATCACATTTTTGCATTTAGGGAATAGAAAAAAGTCGCAGGGGGCGAGGTACGGTGAATAAGGGGGATGATCAAGGATAGTGATTGAATTTTTATCCAGAAACTGGCGAACAATCAAAGCCGAATGTGCGGGTGCATTGTCTTGATGAAGAATCCATCCATCGTTTTGAGTCAAATGTGGTCACACACGACGCACTCGATCTCTCAAACGCTTGAGAACGTTAAGGTAGAACTCAGAATTTAGCGTTTTTTCCTCAGGAAGGAATTCATGATGAACAACACCTTTGATATCAAAGAAAACCAGGAGCATGACTTTGATTTTTGATCGGCTTTTCCTTGATTTTTTTGTTCGAGCTTCACCTGTTGCTTTCCACTCCATGCTTTGCGATTTCGATTCGGGGTCATACTCGAAAAACCACGATTCATCACCAGTGATAACCCTATTTAAGAATCCAACATCATTTTCCATGGAATTTTTCCAGTCAGTAACACATTCGACTCTTCTCAACTTTTGATGCGGAGTCAGCAGTTTTGGCACGATTTTCGCACAAACCTTTCTTAAGCCCAAATGCTCGGTTAAGATTGTGTGCACTGTTGATTTTCCTAAATTTAGTTCTTCAGCTATCATTCGGACAGTTTTTCGGCGATCAGTAAGGACAAGACGCCGCACACGATCAATGTTTTCATGCACACAAGAGGTTGAAGGTCGTCCAATTCTTGCATCATCCGTGGCGTCTTCTCGACCTTCTTTAAAGCGCTTAATCGACTTGAAAATGGCTGTTTTCTTCATAGCATTATCACCATAAACAACTCTCAACATTTCAGCAATTTCTTGGTAATTTTTACCAAGCTTTACCAAAAACTTGATGTTAATTCGTTGTTCAGTGAATTGGTCAATTTCCATATCGACGAACAAAAAAATAATGCAAAACTAAAAATAACTCTACTCGCAAGATCCGCACAGCGTAACGTTCTGCCAAGCACTGACGGCTCATTGGGTCCCAGACAACACGTGAGGCCAGTGGACGTGGCTTAACTCTCCGTAATGGCCACCATATTCGACCAGTTCGCGTATTTATTGGACAAACCTCGTATACTGTGGTAGATATACCAGAGTGCCAATGATCTGCATTCTGTATAAATCCATCCTTTGTATATGACCTGAATGACTGACATTTATAATCAACGTACAGCCAAAACTATCGTACAGAATTGAAATTTTCCGGGTGCATTAAGAAAGGATTTTGCAAAAATTTAATGTTAAAAGTTGAAAATGGGCAAAAGCCGAATTTTTATGGTAGATTTATACAGAACTAGCATTGCCCGTCGCGCGCAGTATTTAACTGATAAAACATATTTTGTACTGATAATATTTAACAATTGATTTAATAATTATTTTCCAGTCCGTAATGATAATGCTGGTTCGATGGGGAATGCTAGTTTCGTGTAATAGAGTTGTTATTGTTCTGAAGAAATAAAATCACAGGTAGAAATGGAAAGAGTTGTTTTGTTTAAATTTGTTTATGGAAATGTTTTTTTGTGGAATAATCATTAGTCTGAGACAAAACTGGATTGATGATATATTACATATTATCTGCAGACTTACTGTTCTATTGGACGGAAACGAGGGCACTGGGAAAGCAGACTAGAAAAAGTTACAAGCATTTGAATTATGGTTGTGACGAAGATTTATGCTCTTTTGGTTCAGGGGTTTTAAGAATATCGGCAACCGGAAGAGTAACTAATTTAGTGATATTGAAAAGAACGGGAAAAGAGACAGAAGTGATTCTAGGTATTAAAAAAAAAGGGGGGAGACATCATTTGTGCAGGGAAAAATTCAAGAAATCAAAGGTGTTGGAAGAAGCTAAAGTGCGAATAGCCGAATTATTGCCAACCTTCGGAAGATAGATACAACAGATTTGTTTAAACAATTGTGCCTTAGAAACGCTAAAATTAATGCGACAATTGATATTTTACGGGAAAATACATCTATCTTCTATAGAAGTCTTCGGGTAGGTACTGTAGGACTTCCTACCCTAAAAAACAAACAACGTAAGATTTATTAGGTTTTATTTCTTGTTTTTACTTGGCATTTTAGAAGCCTTCTGATTGTGTAATTATCACCGTACGCACTTGCACTTGCACTTACCAGTTACACTTACGGTACGTTTACCTTATAGAGTAGAGTGGGTAAATTCAGGCTTAAATTTGTTTTTAATTTTGTTCTTGACGTTGTAGAAATAAATTTCACAACTAAAAAAAAGTACATTGCTTGTTTTTTTAAAAAAATTGCTTATAATTAATAGTGTTAGATACGAGGGTTGATCAAATATAAACGAGACTGACTTTCTAAAAACTTTTCCGTTGGACATTGAACTCTAAAGGGTGGGGTTTCAGGTAGCCTGGGAGGTTTGGGACGGGCGTAGACGGGCAACATTTCCGTTCGGACCCTTCAGTATAAAACTATACAATGAGTGAGAGTGAAGTGCACGTTTCCGTGGAGCAGAGAATTATTATTAAGTTTTTGGCCAAGGAGGGGGTCAATCCGACTGAAATCTTTCGTAGATTGACGGTTCAATACGGGGACAGGACCCTGTCAAGAGCTCGCGTTTTTGCTTGGCACAAGGAATTCGCCGAAGGACGGGAAGCAGTAGAAAACCTGAAGGCCTAATCACGATCGTCGGCCGGGAAGGTAATGGCCACTGTATTTTTCGACAATCAAGGCGCCTTTCACGTCGATTTCCTCCATCAACGACGCACAATAAATGCACAATATTATTGCGATGTTTTAGAGGCCGCAAAACAGTCTTTTCGTAGGAAAAGGAAATCTAAACCGGCGAGAAACGTCATTCTTCTTCACGATAATGCCCGACCACATTCGGCGAACGCTACGAGGCTTAAACTCGATCAAATTGGCTGGGAACCAATGGAACATCCCCCATACAGTCCAGACTTATCACCCTGCGACTATCACCTGTTTGGGCCACTCAAAGAGGCGCTTGGAGGCCAGCGTTTCGAAGACGATTCTGCGGTGGAGACCTTCGTGCTCCAATGGCTCAATGAACGCCCGAGAACTTTTTACGAAGATGGAATTAAAAAACTTCCAATCCGGTGGGAAAAATGTGTTACTCGTGCGGGAGACTATGTAGAAAAATAAGTTGTATCAAGAATAATTTGTAAGTAAGCAATAAATTTAAAAAAAAATCAGTCTCGTTTATATTTGATCAACCCTCGTAGATTTTGTCGACCTAAATGCCAATATAAACTTAAATTCCTAGAAATTTATGTGTTTGGGAATATTCTCGGCAACGTTTCTAGGGAATTTTCCCCGAGTTTTTAATTCCCGGGAATTTTACATGAATAACCCCTTCCCAGCAAAACTGCCACCCTTTTATTTAACTCTCTTCTTACTCCTGTTGAGGTGTCGTAAATAGACATTGCGTTACATGAGGGCAAAGTTGGCCATCTGCTCCTTCTTATTTACTCTTTTACTTACTTCGTATTATTATAAATAACCTAAAACTTTTCTTAACCGTGTACGCTGCGCAATCGTTGAAACGAAACTTTTGTACAACGCTGTTCAGGATGATATTTATAATAGTTAAAATCTGAACTATTAAGGATTTTCTTTTGTTTATAAAAATATCGATTTACGCGTCTGAGGAAATTTTAGAAAATCAGTAAAAATTAAGAAAATGAATTTTATTTATTCGGATTATGAAATGAGATTTTGAATTGTTTGTAAAATAAAGAAATAATGCTGTAAATTCGATTCCGTCACGTTAGCGAGACAGTTGCGTGCCGCGATTGTTTAATGTTATATTGGCGCAAATAAGGCAGCCACGGAGTTAAGCGTTTTTTGTATTAGCGCTGTCTGACCGGTTTATTGGAATGCCTGGCGAGGAATGGACAATAAACGGAGTGTAAATAAATTGTGGAAACGGCTTAATTCTTCGGGTTCTGTTCTATATCGAGTGGAACGGTGTTCGATGTTCGATCTCTCGTCACAAAGCGAGAGTCGTAAACTAATAATATAATCCGGGATACAGAGCCTTTTTTAAAAAAAATTGCTAACACTCGTCTGAAATTTTGTGAGTGGCTACATTTTAACGTTACCTACAAATAATTCTTGGAAATGGGCAGTTTTTAATCTGGAAATTAGAAAACACGTCAGTGTGTTAAATTATTATAGCAATAATGTATTATAATAAAATCAAACTTTCATGTAGTCAACTGTGATTTAAATAAAGTATCAATTTTTGTAGGTATGTAGGTTGGATTTTTGATGCTAATTTTTCTCTAAAAATATGCCCTAATGGTTTTTGATTTCGTGTTAATTGTATTTGTATTTACTGCAGGAAGTTATGTCTTATTAAGTTGGTGAAAAGATTAAAATGATCGCTAACACCTTTAATACCGCACTTGGTGTAGTACGAAATGTAAACCAATCTGTCGCTTATTCGTTAATTAACAACGCTTTAAAATTTTTTGACTAAGCCACACCAAATTCTTAACCGATACTTTCTTCATATCCAGGATCACTTAAAGAATGCAAACATATTTTCATTTCTGGTGATAAAAAGATCCCCACCTCGAGTCTCTTCATCAGTGCCTGTATACGAGGGCTATTCAGAAAGTAGATTACGTTTTTGGATAAAAAAAAAACTAAGTACAGGAAAAAAATTTTATTATATACATTTGAAAGAGGAACTAAAATACTATTTTTCGACATAATCGCCAAACAAATTTAGACATTTGTCATATCGGTGAACTAGCTTTGAAATTCCCGTGTCGTAGAATTCCGCCGCCTGTGACGCCAGCCAGTCAGTCACGCCCGCGCGGAGATCTGCGTCGTCATCGAAGCGCTGTGTTGCAAGCCAAGTCTTCATCTTCGGGAATAAGTGGAAATCACTAGGTGCCAGGTCCGGACTGTAGGGTGGATGAGGGAAAATCTCCCACTTGAAGGCCGTCAAGACGTCTTTTGTTCGATTTGCCGTGTGAGGGCGGGCATTGTCGTGCAAAAACAACACTTTTGCACTCAGTTTTCCTCTCCGCTTGTTCTGGATAGCTCGTCTTAAAAGGTATTGCCAAACATTACGAAACTTAAGACGAGCTATCCAGAACAAGCGGAGAGGAAAACTGAGTGCAAAAGTGTTGTTTTTGCACGACAATGCCCGCCCTCACACGGCAAATCGAACAAAGACGTCTTGACGGCCTTCAAGTGGAGATTTTCCTCATCCACCCTACAGTCCGACCTGGCACCTAGTGATTTCCACTTATTCCCGAAGATGAAGACTTGGCTTGCAACACAGCGCTTCGATGACGACGCAGATCTCCGCGCGGGCGTGACTGACTGGCTGGCGTCACAGGCGGCGGAATTCTACGACACGGGAATTTCAAAGCTAGTTCACCGATATGACAAATGTCTAAATTTGTTTGGCGATTATGTCGAAAAATAGTATTTTAGTTCCTCTTTCAAATGTATATAATAATTTTTTTTTCCTGACTTAGTTTTTTTTTTATCCAAAAACGTAATCTACTTTCTGAATAGCCCTCGTACCTGTTCGTTACCACTCCATATGCTATTCTTTGAATCTGAATCTGAATAAGCTTTTAAAATCTCCAGTAAATGGACAAGAAGGTGATTTATAATGTTTAACTGCACAAGAACAACAGTATGACATGACAACAAGGAATATAACAACAAAAGCATTTACTTCACAGATTAATCTCTTACTGACTAGATTCATCATTTTCAAAGGATTTGCTTCTTTTTTAAAATATATGGTCGGTTTTATTCACAACCTTTTACTACTGACAAAGCAAATGGATCACAAAAGAAGGATTTGCTTTTACTCTAAAGTAAAAGGTTTAGATTTACATTTTTTTATTCATATCAATTGAAGGATACGCTTCAGATTTTGCTAATTAAAGCTTTTGTTTCTTTTTATTCATAAGGCTCATTATGTGTTAAATTATATGCTAAAGGTATGATAACTCTTTGCTTTACAGTACGCAATAATACAAAATGTATTCCACTAGATAATTTTTTTAATGATATTTTTGCGGAATATATAATTACTTGAAGATATGTTTACAAATATCTTGTTTTGTTTAAATAAATAAATACGTGAACCTAGCTTAGTTATTATTTACTGTAGTTATTGTAAAAGACCAGTTGTTTTATACTAATTCGTAACGATCAGCTGATTTCATTGAACAGCTGATAGACTATATATAAAGATTTCAGTCGGATTGACCCCTCCTGGCCAAAAACTTAATAATAATTCTCTGCTCCACGGAAACGTGCACTTCACTCTGACTCATTGTATAGTTTTATACTGAAGGGTCCGAACGGAAATGTTGCCCGTCTACGCCCGTTCCAAACCTCCCAGGCTACCTGAAACCCCACCCTTTAGAGTTCAATGTCCAACGGAAAAGTTTTTAGAAAGTCAGTCTCGTTTATATTTGATCAACCCTCGTATATATATATATATATATATATATATATATATATATATATATATATAAGTTTAAGGTTTGTTAACCCATAAGTACTATCGTATACATGAGTTTCACTTATACTATCAGAGGTCTTACAGACGGCAAGATTTATGGATATAATTTTGAAAATTTGTTATACCTGATTTAAATGCACATGCATATATTCTACATTTAATCTGTTATTTTTTAAGATTGACGAACCAGGTCTAGAATTTATTTATATGCAAGTAAAATAATAAAAGCAATTAGTAAACCAAAGTGTTCAACATTTTTATATTTTATTTTGTACTTTTTTTTAATTAAAAATGAATTTAGCCCTTAAAACCTGTAATGGAATATACATAGAAGAATATAATTGGTGTGAACATTATATATTGTATATGTATATATATAAATTCTATTTTTCTGACTCAAACATTTGAAACTAAAATAAACTTCTAATGTATACAAAAACTTCCGCATCTACTATCAGGTAGTCTGCTAGACAGCTTGCTAGTGGTGATAAAATACAACAATTTATACAAGTTGTAAACAACTATTGTTTACATCCTTTACAGCTTGCATACAATGAGTAATGTATGTATTATTGAACATAAACAAAAATAAAATTTAGCAATGTAATTTAGTGACAACTTAATGTATTATTGAACATAAACAAAAATAAAATTTAGCTATGTAATTTAGTGACAACTTAATGTATTATTGAACATAAAAAAATAAAATTTAGCTATGTAATTTAGTGACAACTTAATGTATTATTGAACATAAAAAAATAAAATTTAGCTATGTAATTTAGTGACAACTTAATGTATTATTGAACATAAAAAAATAAAATTTAGCTATGTAATTTAGTGACAACTTATAAAATTACATCATAACAGTGATATGTTCATGAAATACAATTATGTCATTTTATAAATTAAAAAGAAAGTACTGTTATTAATGATTCATCCAAGTTATTAAGCTTATTTTTTTAATAAAGAATAACAAATAATACAGTAAATATTGCAATCAATAAAACATTACAAAATTAAATTATTATAGAAAGCAATAACAGATAACGAATTTAAAGTAAAAAAAAAATTTTAAAATAGAAAATAAAAATAATTGAATAATAATTAAAAAATGAAATATGAAATTATTCATTATAGAGTGGTCACTAATATTTTCCATACTGAGGAAAAAATCTAATCAACACTGAAAATATTAAAGTAACTTAACAACTATCTATTATAAAATTTCACGCCTGCACTATCGTAGGTCTAGTTGACCGCAATCACGCTATTACTAGTAAACAGATAAAAAGATTGGCACCACCACTCTTTCGTGCCAATTCCCAGGTCAAGACTGGAAGGTAGGATGGGGAACAATTTGTAATATTGAGGGCAGGGTGAGTGGTGAGCTGTTGATTTTGCTCTGCGGTCATACAGACCTCTGATAGTACTTAAGGGATAAAAACTAGCAATATTAACAGCAATTGTTATAAACGTTTATATTAATTTCGAATGTACGAGGGTTGATCAAATATAAACGAGACTGATTTTTAAAAAATTATTGCTTACTTACAAATTATTCTTGATACAACTTATTTTTCTACATAGTCTCCCGCACGAGTAACACATTTTTCCCACCGGATTGGAAGTTTTTAATTCCATCTTCGTAAAAGTTCTCGGCGTTCATTGAGCCATTGGAGCACGAAGGTCTCCACCGCAGAATCGTCTTCGAAACGCTGGCCTCTAAGCGCCTCTTTGAGTGGCCCAAACAGGTGATAGTCGCAGGGTGATAAGTCTGGACTGTATGGGGGATGTTCCATTGGTTCCCAGCCAATTTGATCGAGTTTAAGCCTCGTAGCGTTCGCCGAATGTGGTCGGGCATTATCGTGAAGAAGAATGACGTTTCTCGCCGGTTTAGATTTCCTTTCCTACGAAAAGACTGTTTTGCGGCCTCTAAAACATCACAATAATATTGTGCATTTATTGTGCGTCGTTGATGGAGGAAATCGACGTGAAAGGCGCCTTGATTGTCGAAAAATACAGTGGCCATTACCTTCCCTGCCGACGATCGTGATTTGGCCTTCAGGTTTTCTACTGCTTCCCGTCCTTCGGCGAATTTCTTGTGCCAAGCAAAACGCGAGCTCTTGACAGGGTCCTGTCCCCGTATTGAGCCGTCAATCTACGAAAGATTTCAGTCGGATTGACCCCTCCTTGGCCAAAACTTAATAATAATTCTCTGCTCCACGGAAACGTGCACTTCACTCTGACTCATTGTATAGTTTTATACTGAAGGGTCCGAACGGAAATGTTGCCCGTCTACGCCCGTCCCAAACCTCCCAGGCTACCTGAAACCCCACCCTTTAGAGTTCAATGTCCAACGGAAAAGTTTTTAGAAAGTCAGTCTCGTTTATATTTGATCAACCTCGTATATATATATATATATATATATATATATATATATATATATATATATATAAGTTTAAGGTTTGTTAACCCTTAAGTACTATCGTATACATGAGTTTCACTTATACTATCAGAGGTCTTACAGACGGCAAGATTTATGGATATAATTTTGAAAATTTGTTATACCTGATTTAAATGCACATGCATATATTCTACATTTAATCTGTTATTTTTTAAGATTGACGAACCAGGTCTAGAATTTATTTATATGCAAGTAAAATAATAAAAGCAATTAGTAAACCAAAGTGTTCAACATTTTTATATTTTATTTTGTACTTTTTTTTATTAAAAAAAATGAATTTAGCCCTTAAAAACCTGTAATGGAATATACATAGAAGAATATAATTGGTGTGAACATTATATATTGTATATGTATATATATAAATTCTTATTTTTCTGACTCAAACATTTGAAACTAAAATAAACTTCTAATGTATACAAAAAACTTCCGCATCTACTATCAGGTAGTCTGCTAGACTGCTTGCTAGTGGTGATAAAATACAACAATTTATACAAGTTGTAAACAACTATTGTTTACATCCTTTACAGCTTGCATACAATGAGTAATGTATGTATTATTGAACATAAACAAAAATAAAATTTAGCAATGTAATTTAGTGACAACTTAATGTATTATTGAACATAAACAAAAATAAAATTTAGCTATGTAATTTAGTGACAACTTAATGTATTATTGAACATAAACAAAAATAAAATTTAGCTATGTAATTTAGTGACAACTTAATGTATTATTGAACATAAAAAAAAATAAAATTTAGCTATGTAATTTAGTGACAACTTAATGTATTATTGAACATAAAAAAATAAAATTTAGCTATGTAATTTAGTGACAACTTAATGTATTATTGAACATAAAAAAAAATAAAATTTAGCTATGTAATTTAGTGACAACTTAATGTATTATTGAACATAAAAAAAAATAAAATTTAGCTATGTAATTTAGTGACAACTTATAAAAATTACATCATAACAGTGATATGTTCATGAAATACAATTATGTCATTTTATAAATTAAAAAAGAAAGTACTGTTATTAATGATTCATCCAAGTTATTAAGCTTATTTTTTTAATAAAGAATAACAAATAATACAGTAAATATTGCAATCAATAAAACATTACAAAATTAAATTATTATAGAAAGCAATAACAGATAACGAATTTAAAGTAAAAAAAAACAAATTTTAAAATAGAAAATAAAAATAATTGAATAATAATTAAAAAATGAAATATGAAATTATTCATTATAGAGTGGTCACTAATATTTTCCATACTGAGGAAAAAATCTAATCAACACTGAAAATATTAAAGTAACTTAACAACTATCTATTATAAAATTTCACGCCTGCACTATCGTAGGTCTAGTTGACCGCAATCACGCTATTACTAGTAAACAGATAAAAAGATTGGCACCACCACTCTTTCGTGCCAATTCCCAGGTCAAGACTGGAAGGTAGGATGGGGAACAATTTGTAATATTGAGGGCAGGGTGAGTGGTGAGCTGTTGATTTTGCTCTGCGGTCATACAGACCTCTGATAGTACTTAAGGGATAAAAACTAGCAATATTAACAGCAATTGTTATAAACGTTTATATTAATTTCGAATGTACGAGGGTTGATCAAATATAAACGAGACTGATTTTTTAAAAAAATTATTGCTTACTTACAAATTATTCTTGATACAACTTATTTTTCTACATAGTCTCCCGCACGAGTAACACATTTTTCCCACCGGATTGGAAGTTTTTTAATTCCATCTTCGTAAAAAGTTCTCGGGCGTTCATTGAGCCATTGGAGCACGAAGGTCTCCACCGCAGAATCGTCTTCGAAACGCTGGCCTCTAAGCGCCTCTTTGAGTGGCCCAAACAGGTGATAGTCGCAGGGTGATAAGTCTGGACTGTATGGGGGATGTTCCATTGGTTCCCAGCCAATTTGATCGAGTTTAAGCCTCGTAGCGTTCGCCGAATGTGGTCGGGCATTATCGTGAAGAAGAATGACGTTTCTCGCCGGTTTAGATTTCCTTTTCCTACGAAAAGACTGTTTTGCGGCCTCTAAAACATCACAATAATATTGTGCATTTATTGTGCGTCGTTGATGGAGGAAATCGACGTGAAAGGCGCCTTGATTGTCGAAAAATACAGTGGCCATTACCTTCCCGACGATCATGGCTGAGGTTTTCTACTGCTTCCCGTCCTTCGGCGAATTCCTTGTGCCAAGCAAAAACGCGAGCTCTTGACAGGGTCCTGTCCCCGTATTGAGCCGTCAATCTACGAAAGTGCCTTTTGAATTAAAAAAAGGTGTTTTTATTTCAGTTTTGGAACACTAAACTGCAGTTAATATCATTAGTGTAATTAATAATTAGCTCTTCTTGAATGGCAAAAACTGATATGATTTTAAAAAAAGTTTAGCTAATTTTTTTGCCTGTTTGTTTACTTTGTTCGGGAAAAAGTTGTTGTTTCAGTAGAATATATTTAAAAAAAGATTAATTTCTGCATCCTGTGCACTGAAGTCAATAAACGATTTAGCTAGACAGTCTTATAAAACTATTTTTTTTTCAGTTTTTTGATTGTTTTGATTTTTTTCTACAGTATTTTAAACAAATACACTTTCCTTTTATTCCAAATTTCTATAGTGACATCAGTTGCGAATGTTTATATATGTGTTTGTAACTAGAAACAAGTTTGACAAAATAGTTAAAAGTTTGATAAAATAAAACATTTTACCAGAACAATTTTCAGAATGATTTAATATTTATTTAGAAATTGTTTTGGAGTAGTGTGGCATTGATGTAATTAATTCGGTGCAAAACAGTAAATAGATTTGATATATTAATAAAATGGAGACTAATTAGAGCAAAATTATTAAATATAGGTTTTAGAATGTAATTATTAATCATAATAGATTCCATTTAAATTATGTGTATGCATACAAAATTATTACTAAGGAGGAAGAAGTTTATAAATATAAAAGTTTAGATTAATTTATAAATTTTAAATGTGCTTATTTTTACCTCCATTTCTTCACGTATTGAATAAACCATTGTTGATTATTGTACTGTCGATATTAGATTTTGATGAATTGGGCATTTCAGGCCTCTTAAAACTAAATTATGTTTTTTCAAATGTTAATGTAGTATTTCTCATTCATTGTACATGAATTGGGATATTTCTTGTAAACTAAACACAGTGTTTTAAACAGTTAAAAAATATTAATTTTCTCCGAAGATAATCTTTAAATACTGAATGACTTTAAATGTATCCGTCCTAATTTTTGTGCTTTCCTTCAAATATCATTAACGGTACATTCGATACGCAGATTATCCTATAATATTAGGATCATCAACGTGAACAGTTACAAGAACTAATGGACAGGATAAGATACGTCAGCAGTCAGTATGACTTAGAAATTAACTTTAGTAAAACCAAATTCATAATAATTAGTGAAGAAGCAGTGGCTCTATAGGAGAGTGTTGAGGATCTCGTGGGTAGACCAGAGCAGTGATTCAACGACTGAAGTAATGGATGGACACCATCAAGAGAATGCAACTTGAATATTTGGACATATTACGTGAAACGAAAGCAAATACCGCCTTCTAAAATCTGTTCTCCAAGGGAAGTTTAGGGCAAAGGAGGGCCAGTAAGAAGAAGGATATCATGACTTAAAAATTAAGCATATGGTTCTCAAAAACTGCCACCGAACTATCTAGAACATGATTGCTCCAGGATGATTGCCAATATTCTGAACGCATAGGCTCAGGAAGAAGATCATTTACGGTCTACAACCAATCATTGTTGGATCTGATTAATTAATTAATTAATTAATTAATAAATACAATAATGTATTAATTGAGACAGAGTTTGCCTTTATTTCTGCCACAACACAAATTAGTTCACATAGAAATATATTTTACGAATTTTCATTTCGACGTTTAAATATAATTTTCAAACGTAATTTATCACTTGCCGATGAATGTTCGGTTGTGTGGTCATCACTGGACTCGTGAGGTGTATTTGAAATTGCAGAGTAATGGCTTGTTGTATTACTGTTAATTTCTTTTTTATCATTACCGGTTATAATTTGAACGGCGTGTAAGTTGTATTTTTTATTTCTTGTGACACTTTTCCTAGACCTAAGTGTAAAAGATTCACTATCACTATCGCTGTCATTACCTGATGAATCATCTTGTTCACGCCGAGGAATATATTGCAAACCTTTTTTTGGCCCTGACAGAGTAGATTTTCTTCTTTTAAAAATGCTAGTAGAAACTGAAGGTCTTCTTGTTTTTACACCTTTAACTTGAGATTTCGGCGGTACGTATACATTATAAGCTTTTGGCCGTATAAAAGGATCTTTTGGAACAGGGTCTTTTAAATTATCTACAAATATAGAGGAAAAATTATTCAAGTAGTTTGTGACTTGGAAATTATCTGGAGTGGCTCGCACCTTAGGTCCTCTTCCGACGTTGACGTATTGTGGCATTTCAACTTTTACGGGGTACTGTTTTTGTTCTAAAAAAACATCATTCTCTCTAGAACGTCTGATCACTTTTCTCGGAATCTGTACTGTTTTTTTTGTAGACAGTGAGTTTAAACAAGATGTGACAGTTGATTTCACTTCTTTACCATCCTTTGAAGTCCCAGCTACATAAATTAAAGGTTCTTCTTCCATTGTAATTAAACTTTGCGAGCTTAAAGAAATTTGATTGTTTTTTAAAGGATTCAATTTTTTTTTATCACTTATATTTGAGTTTAAAGGTGGTGCCTGCGCCTGTTTTACTGCACAAATCTCTGCACGTATATGTTGTTCTTTTTCGTTGTTTTTTGATTGTTTCTCAACACTCACGTTTTGTGATTCAATTTCAGTAATTTTTTCATCTTGGAATTTATTTATTTTGTCCATCAGACATGAACTGTTTCCATCCGACAGACTGTATTCAGATGAACTCAGCATTTTGTAACTTTCAGGAACAAAACCTTCAAACTGCTTTAGTTGTACTCTTCCCTGGACATGTTCTGTAATGTCTAATAGCGGATTATCGTAAAAAAGTGAAGTCATTTTTCGTTCCCCTATTGGCAGTTTATATGGAAATGGTTCGTCCGTAGTTTTTTCACACGCTACAAGTTTTTGCGATTTTGTTTTCCTCTTAAATTGTTTTTGAGAAGCAGTTTTTGAAGCATTTACTTTTTTACGATAAATGTTGTGAGTTTTGTCATGTCTTTTAGGAAGTATATCTCTACTATTAGATTCATATTCTAAAATAGAATCAGAGAAATATAATTCTTCATCCTCTTGCCATTTAGGTGAACAGGGAAATGATTTTATTTCCAGCGTTGAAACCTTGCGGGGCTTTTGTTTTGCACCAATAGCTGATGAAGGTGTAATACTGTCAGTGTCAGTAAGTTGGTTCAGAATGTTCCCGCAATAGTGATTTATCTTGTTGCTCGGCTGTGTAATGTCCGCAGCGTCAAAGTTGTGTTCAAATTTATTTGGATCCTGAATATCACGTGTAGGTCTGAGCTGTGGTTCATCATCGTGCATTTTGTTGTTTTTGTTCTCCGTCTTAAAACAGCAGCATAATAGTCTGAAGATATGGGAATTAAAAGTATAATCTGTGATTTTGGTAATAAATGTTTTTCAGTGTGATTTGTAGGAAATAAAATTGCAAGATTACTATGTTAAAACCACAAAAAATATTTAAATATTTTATGATCATTCCTTAAAATCTTTATGTCTGATTTGCATATTAGTAACCTTTCATAGTACCCCATCCCCCGTCATCAGATGAGATTTTACTCTCCTGAACTCACATTTTGTTCTAGATTAATTATTCAGTTCCAGGAGAAGAAGCATCACTTAGTTTCAGAAACAGGAAAGTGAATTTTCTCGAAAATAAAACCTGACCAATGAATTTCTCGTACTGAAAAACCCTTCCAATGCCGAAGTCTTAAGAAACGCTTTTGAGCTGTTTCATAAAAAGTAGGCAATTGCGACTTGGAAAAGGAGGAAAATTAATTTTCTTGGAAGTCAAACCTTGGTTGTTATTATTTTTTTTTTTTTTTGAGAACTCCCAAAGTTACCACAATATAATCAAAAATACTTGATTATAAGACGAGAAATTTTCTGAAGCTGTTCATGAAAAAACAAGGAAGTTGTATATAGAAAAATTAATTTTCTCAAAAATAAGATCTTGACCATTAAAATTTTAATTTTTTCTAAAATAAGACTTCGACATATAAATTTCTTGTTTTCATAAACCTCTTATAGTGAAATCTTAGCAAAATTTCTTTACCAGTATTGAAAAAAACTGAATATTAGGCAATTATAGCTAGAAAAAGCTGGAAAATTTATTTTCTTGAAAATAAGACCTTTTTTAGTGAATTTTTCTCATACTGTAGAACCCATAATGCCAAAATCTCAAGAAAATTCCTCAAGTCGTTTTATAAAAAAAAAAAAAAACAACACAGACAATTATTTCTCGGAAAAGTGGGAAAGTGAATTTTTCCGAAAATATGACTGACTAATAAACTCACAAGTGTATAGAAAAAGCGGTGAGCTGTTTTTCAATAAAACAAATTAAGAGGCAATTATTTCTCGGAAAAGTTGGAAACAAATTTTCCTAAAAGTAAAACCGTGGTCAATAAATTTCTTATATCGGAAAACCGTCAATGCCAATTCAAAAAATCCTTTCTTGATTTTTTTAATTTTTATTTTGGTATGTGGGTCATTTTTATAATGTCAAAGTTTCAAGAAAATCCTTTTTTAGTTTTTTTATTTTAGCATGTGGGTCTCGTTTGCTCATATTTCAGAACTATTTTTCAAAAAGGATTACAGCTCTTTTTTTGGTAAAACTGTTAAAATTAATTAGTCTTGATCATTGTAGAATGATCAAAATTTTTCTCAAGTGTATAAAAATGTATACATTTTTCTTACGTATAAAAAAATCCTGTGTGAGAGCTTTAAAAAAACTGAAAAAAACGGATTGGTTTCTCAAAATAGGTTTATATTTTTGGAAATGCAAAATTTAAGTCTGTGTAGCAATTTTGAATTAAAAGGAATAAGGTACAGGGGTACATTAAAAACGTAATAAAACAACAAAAATAAACTAACAGCCTTTTATTTGAACTGCCTAAAAAAATGGCACAGACAATTTATCCCTTATTAAAATAGAAATTAGTGCTAATAAATTTAAAATAATGGAATAAAATATTATGAAATATATTATGATGAGATTATTGTATACAATTAAGGTATATTGAGATATAGCTACTAAAATTCACACACATTTAGAAAAAGATTGATTTTGTTATTGGTAAACAAAAATATATAATAGAATATCTAATTATGATTTAGATATCTTTGTGATTTAACGCCTTTAAATTATTCCAAAGTTAATGAAGATGTGCGATCAATGTAATACATGGAGAATAGTAAACTATCCGTTATCCTATCGAATGAGCTATGTAGGCAGTCCCCCCTACCAAGTAATTAATGCATTGACTTAAATCTAAGCACCTTTAGTTAGGAATACTATAATTCTTCTTTTGTACAAAAATTACTTACCTTTTTAGTGGCATTTGGAAAAAAGTAATTTAGTTTAATCAAAAAAGTTAATAAAAGAAAGATATTAACTCAGTTACCTAATTTTACAAAAAAAAAAAAAAAAAAAAAAAATAAAAAAAAACAACACACAAGAGAAAAAGTTTATAGATCCAGTACTATTTAAATGGGGTTTCCTAGCAACATCAAGTTCATGTATTTTTAATTTGAAAGTAACAATGCAGTCCGAATAAAAAAATGCAAACTGTAATATTAGCAGTATGTATAATTTGCCTTGCTCATGTTCATGTCTTAATTTTTAGTATTTTAACAGTATAGGCCTAGGCGTCTCGGTTAATGTTCTAGGTTTTTTCTGCATTTGAGAAAGAGTTTGAATTACACTCTTGAAATGTAATGTATTGTCCGTAAACACAAATTAGAGCAAATGTTTAATAAAAATGTAACAGGTACTAAATTACACTTCTGCGACTTGAGTAACATCTCTAGTTGATAACATTAGTTTAAAAAGATGTATGCATTAGGGAAAGATGACAAGGATTATACGTTATTGGTTACAAAAACTGAAAATAAATTGTTATATTTTATCTCTAAATATTGTAAAGTTGAAAACAAGGACATTTTTGATAAATGGACTAAAAACTAAGTAATCATACCAAAACTCGTATATTTGGTGAAAATACATAATATAGGTTAACATATTCCACACTTTAGTCTATATTTTATTCTACGCTTACTGATGGTATTCATTATAGGGTACTATACAAACATAATAAAAAAAAACTGATCAGGTTTTATCATTTAATCCTCTTTCGTTAGCGAAAAAAGTAAAATTATCATAATTCCCTTCCACCTAGCAAAATTGTTTTGGACATTCCAAACATTATAATTATGATTAAATACAGAATTCTCGATTAAACTGTATTTTTGTATTCAATTTTAAATAAACTGTCAGACTTTGATGTAACAGTAATGTTAATTTTATATCGTAAAACTGCTAAATACAGAACTTGTAATTCATTCAGAAGCTGTAAATTTGTAAACATTTTGATTCTTCAAGTGCTGCTACCTATGAATAATGATTTTAAACGTCTCAGGCATGTACTGAAATTACTGTATTATCTTTTAAGTGGCTTTTGATTACTAAATTAAGAAAAAACAAATTGTGGAATTTACTATAGATTGACTGTCAGCATATTGACACAATTTAAAAAAATATATATTTTATCAAATGAGTAACTACAGAATTTATTTATTGATTATTATAAACATTAAATTAACTACGATCTCTTTGAAATCATTTAAATATAGTACTATACTGTAAATGTAATTAATTATTAAAGTCTGTACATTTTCCAATTCACTTTTTTCAAGGTCAGTCTGTGCAATATGTTTTAGTGCCGCACCTCTTCTCTCCCAAATCTGTTGCAGATACACTGTCCTAATTCTTTTTAATTTTAACATAGATATACAAAATATAAATTTATATTTAACAAGTTTTATTAATTTTTTTATAATTAATTATTAGTTCTATTAATTATTTATTTACAAATAATGTGGTTTTATGACTTGCTTTTAATGGACACCATTGTGTGTTGTTAAATCAAATCATATTTGATTCAAACGTAGAGTGAAATTGATTTTGATAATAGTTTGTACACGTTTGTTACAAAAAAAAAGAAAAACCCGTTTAGCAGTTTCAGAATGGTCGGCCATTTCAAATCTAAACTTTGTGATCGTGCGTGCGTGCGTGTGTGTGTGTGCGCGCGCGTGCGTGCAGTTCGTTACCACATCTGGTTTTGTAATCTCTTCGCAGTATGTGAAGAAAATATATGTATTTTTTCACAGTATTCAGTCACGCTGAACTATTATGCGTGTAAAGAACGGAAGAGAACTAATGAACGAATGCTCGGTTTTCTGCCAAGATATCAAAACCGTCCCAGCACGCACGCCCGAAGTAAGAAATGCAGAAATATCGTGTCATCTATACCGAAGGACGAGAGCCAAGATGAAAATAGAGAGTAGACAGTCGGCCAACAGTCCACCTACAAGCCCCGGCATTCCTAAACATGACTCGCGGCTCATAGGCGTCCGATATCGTGACAGTTTTTGTAGCCAATTGCGACAATTCCACCAGCGCCAGTATTAAATGGCATCAGGACAGTGGTACACAAAGCTGATATTACTAGTTTTTACTGTGTGTGTGTGTGTGTGTGTGTGTGTGTGTGTGTGTGTGTGTGTGTGTGTGTGTGTGTGTGTGTGTGTGTGTGTGTGTGTGTGTGTGTGTGTGTGTGTGTGTGTGTGTGTGTGTGTGTGTGTGTGTGTGTGTGTGTGTGTGTGTGTGTGTGTGTGTGTGTCATATAGGTCTGGTGTGCTCATATTTTTTATCACTAGAGGACCAGGATTTCCGTGATAGCTGATTATATACCCTCGTTCACAAATTCAGTCTTCTTAATCCGACCTCTTTAGAGAACCGTGAGATGCTTCGGATGATGTTCTGTTTCATCGTCTTTCTCCCCCCTTCTTAGAGTGTCCAGGGATTCAAATAGTTTCCTGTCCAAAGAGTCAATACGTACGTGCTGAGCCGTTTCCTCGGCTGTACCACATTGCCTACACAAAGAATTTGTCGTGTGAAAACCTATTATGTGTAGATGACTGCCGGATGTCCAGTGACTCGTCGGAAACAGCGTCACTCCTTAGATCAGCCTGTAAGGAATCTAGCTGCAATAATCTTCTTTGACTGTACAAGACTGTTCCCTAGGCCTTTGGGAGAGACATGCCTGCTCGCAGGTTGTAAGCTGTCTGTTTCTACTCTGGCACTCAGATCTGCCTCTTCATTCCCCCATTAAGCCCTTTTGTCCTGGAACCCATACCAATTGGACTTTATTGGTTTTTGCCAGGTTTTTAATGGCAAGTTAACAGTAATATCTTGATACCATTTTATCGTTGATGAAGTATTTTGAAACCTTTTTTGGGGATGCAAAAACTATTTAATATCCAAATTTCTCAAAAACGATTTTGTCAGTTGCAGTCAGTAAATACCAAAACTAAATGTATGGGTCGTTATACCTCGAAAAATCGAGTTAGTTTTGGGGGAAAACAGAAAATTCGTAAAATGGGAGTCAGTGAAAAACCAAAACCTGACTATGGTCGAGTTGTGTCAAATGTGCCACATTTATTTGATATGTTTATTAATCTATGCACACAGGTTGAGAAAAATCTGATCAACCGATGAGTAGCCACTGATTTTTTACTGAAAAACCAAAACCTGACTATGGTCGAGTTGTGTCAAATGTGCCACATTTATTTATGTTTATTAATCTATGCACACAGGTTGAGAAAAATCTGATCAACCGATGAGAAGCCATTGATTTTTTACTTATCTGAAGTGTAGAAACAGTTTTAAGTTTACCCTGTATGTTGAAGTTTAAAATACCTGCTGCCATCATCAGCTATATTCGAGCATGTTAGCGGTTCATTGCTTCCTCTGCACTTGAACCGCTGACCTTACATCAGCAGTCGCGACATACCTACGTGTCTAGTTATTTTATCGACCCCTTCCGTCTCAGATTCACTCGAACCGTCCGATTAGCCGGACGATCGTGCTGCCCCGCGGATAAATTACCGCTCTGTTTCGCGTGCCGTTGTGTGTATCGTAAATTCTCGCTGTGCCCAAAAAATACGCCGCGCGTATGCAAATAATTTCACTTGTACCAGTTTCGAGGCAAGGCCATAAATAAACAACCCCACCGCGTTTGGCAAGAGTATACGAAATAAGATTATGTTAATATCGAGTGACCCGCGCTTAGCATAACTTAGAATGATGAATGATAACAAGACAATGGAGCGTAATTCAAGGAGTATGCGGTATTGAGGTTACTTGCGAGTGAATGAATGGAAAGTCTGCAAGGAATTTTGTCTTGTTGACCTTATTAACGTAATGCCACATTTATAAAATAACTGTGTGCAGCTTCCAAAAAGTGACAACATTTGATAGGATCACAAACAAAAGTGTGTGTGTGTGTGTGTGTGCGCGCGCCTGCGTGCGTGCGTGTCTGCGTGGGGCGCTACAATAATTGTAGAAGCGCAGTGTGATGTGTTTTCAAATGAACTTGTACAAAGAAAGTATATAAATAAAGTGAGGGTGAAACATTCCTAGCGCCCCATCGGGCGAGAAGTGATGTAGAAATCTAGAATTCGAAATTTTTGGCATACCAGAGATGAATATTTGACCGACTTTGAACGAATGCTGTGATTGTAAGACCTGCCACACGTCATGGGGGGGGGGAGTGACATGTAACATTTAGCAGATATTATTGTCGAATTCATAATTCCAATTTTTGGGATCACAGGGATGAATGGAATAGACTCCCGATGCGTTTTCAACTTAAGTTCAGTTATGGAGAGTTTGAAAAAAAAATGTCTAAAAACCATTCATTATGCTTATTGAAGTCAGTACCGATGACGATGAAACCGCTGACAGCACCTGGCATCTGAATACGAAAGTGTGTATTAATAATAGTCATCATACATCAATCAGTAAGATTCGTTCACCTGGCTGAATTTATCATTCATTTTTGCTTACTAACAATAGATAAAAATGTTTAAAAAACGGAAAGACAAGAAAATATGATAAATTTTCTTCATTTCCATGACTACTACATGTGTTAGTTTAGTGTGATAATGTTTTTTTTCTTGGGGCGTATGTTTTCACTTTCTGTAAAATTAAGTATTTTACATTTCCAATGCAATTTGGAGTTAAACTGCTAATATATGCAGCTTTTAACGCGGCTTAACGATTGTATTACAAGTAACGTAATCCATAATATTTTAATAATTATAATACATAATTTGTGTATTAACATGTAGTTGTGTTTTTTGCAGGTAAGTGAAAATGACCAGTCTCGTTGGAATGACTGTGCCAGACCTACTTTACGATACTTTCCCTTATATAAGTTAAGTACATGATGCTTGTTTACAGTACAGATAAGAAATAACATATAAATATAGTACATGTAACGTTTAATGCCAGATTATTTATATCTTTTTCCTACAATTTATTTATTTACTCGAGACATAGCCTATATTTGTGCTATAGTATGTACAGTATATTCTGTAAAATGCATATTGTAACGGCGGTGTTATGCACAGTCTGGATCTACAATTCGCTGGTTTATTATTTTTTTTGTAGTGAATTTATAGGAGCTAAGGAGTTCAGTAGCTGTGAAAAAAATCAATCTTGAGGTTGTTTTGGATGTTAAATGATTCTGATTTATGTGCGTGCATGCACTTTTTTTAGTTAAAAAAACAAAAATAATAAAAGCCATTTTTTTAGCCATTACGTAAGATTTTGTCAAAACGTTTCCTCAAATGTAGTCCGTAAGTACCGAAACAGGTACCTGTAGTGTGGTTCGCTACAGGTCAAAATAACCCGGTTCGGATTCAGATTTCGCTTAAATTTCGGTTAGATATGAATATTCATAACTGAAGCAGTGTGTAAGCGGTTCAGGAGTAAATTGAAAGAAACTTGCTAAGTAAACCCTGATAACCGTTGGGGTTGTTTCTTGCATAACCCGATTTCAGTAATTGGGCTGACTCCGGTGGTATGAATGTGTGCTTAACCCGATTTCAGTAATTGGGCTGACTCCGGTGGTATGAATGTGTGCTTAACCCGATTTCAGTAATTGGGCTGACTCCGGTGGTATGAATGTGTGCTTAACCCGATTTCAGTAATTGGGCTGACTCCGGTGGTATGAATGTGTGCTTAACCCGATTTCAGTAATTGGGCTGACTCCGGTGGTATGAATGTGACAGAGGTGTGTACTGTTTTTGCACTTTTCCCGTTAACGTCGCTGAAACAACTGTACTCTTTATAAATTAGTTCAAGCTTTGGGCACACTTAAAAAGCTTTCTGGAATTCAGGGCGTAAGATAAGCCGACAATGAGTATGCAACTTTTAGCCAGCAATTAATGCAGAGAGATTGAAAGAACAAGACAGACAAAACAAAGAGATTATTGTTCGTGGAATGGCGGTCAACGCTCTGATCGTGATTGGAAACATGTCCGTCATTGCTTGGCCCCGGCGCAGTCCAAGTTATTAATTATCTCGACGGCCGAAGCCGGGCGGATGTATATGGTTCGGACAGGGTTCGTAGCTAGACTCGGCCAAGGTAAATAAGGACAACGGCAACGCACGGGAAGGAACAACAGTTGTTCGGAAGACCTAGGGAAATTTGTTGATTTATATAGTTTGCCAGAGTCCGTCAGTGTTTCTTGAAATAAGCATTGCGTGATGACCGCACTTCTAAAACTAATCACTTGATTTTGTAATGGCGGTATTTTTCACTTGGCTAAGTCAAACGACTTCACCTGTTCAGCCGCCGCATTGTTCTTCGAGGTTAGAAGACGTGCAACTTCCACGCTGCTTAGAAAATCGCTGAAACTTTGCATCATCTGTAGCAACGTTTAAATCCATGTGGGTATGGTCATCAACAACGCATCTTAGTATTTTACTTCTTTTAGCACAGATCCAAGACGACTGCAGATCTGTTTTTGGACTTGTTTGTAAAGTTATTGTGTACTGCCAACTTTGAATGTCCCCGAGATGCCAATACATTTTGGTTACTTTTGGTTAAGTACGTTTTTTGTCTTTTTTATGTGCACTTTCCAGTAGTTTTGTATCTCTTGTTCATGCCCAAGTATTTCCATTATTATTATCATGTGATATCGTAGAAATAGTGGATTAGAGAGAGACCTAGAGGTGCAACAAAAGAGAGATCAGACAAGAGAGAGACAATAGAGATTAGAGGTGCAACAAAAGAAAACTATCACATAGTTACCACGGCGAAGAGCACTGTGGCGAAGTCAACATCAGTTAGCCTTTACCACAGACTGTAGGTTAAACTCTTAAAACTCGAAATTTTGAAATTTCTTCCTGTTTGTAATTGCCCTGCTATACGGAACGCGATGATCTCGTTCGAAATCAAAAGTCCAGTTATAAGCGGTCGCACACAATACGTTTTTTCTTGGTCGAATCTACAATAAATTCGATCAGTTGCTGCAGTTAATACGAGGAAGGCCCCGTGCGCGTAGCGGCCAAATTTCTGATTGCAACTTACCGCATTCACGCGTGATACAATTTTCTTCTTTTTTCCCGCTATCAACTAAAATTTTGATTAGGTTAGGTTAGATGATGAAAAGTCAACCAACGGAAAGAAACGAATTGTTTTAATTAATAAGGATTTACTAACAACGCTGGAACGGTTGACGCGAGAAAAAAAAGTGTCAGTTGCGTGTAAGTGAAGACCTTTTAGAGGTATTCGAATTCGCTTGACTATTCCAGATTTTGCCTCTTTGCTGAGGGATGGCAACATGTGTACTAACAAGTGTACTAACATTGTTTGTTAAAACTAATTTCAAGTCTTGGGTTCATTGATCAGAGACGTCTGCAGATAGTGGTGATATGTTAGAAGCTACTATAAATCTAACATTTGTTTACACTGCACGTCACGGCTGTGCAATACCGTGCCAGTGATGTAGCCATTGTGTATTGCGTACAATATAGTATACTTGAATTAATTGTAAGTTATTAACATAACAGAAAACATTACACACACTTTCCACAAATTCAATTATTCCCCCCCCCAAAAAAAAAAACTTGGTTAAGGAGCTGCGGACAAAACACGGGGGAAATCGTCCTAGTTTCTAAATACGGTTTACCATGTTTTACTCAAATTTCAATCGTATTTGATGAACAACAAGTCAATATAATAAATTTATATAAGAATGTTACGCTAAGAGAGTGACGGATTATTAAAAATGTTTATAAAATAGTTCTTATTTTTGGAAAATGCTGCATTAGTACTCGTGCTATCTGGGTATTAACGGCACCAACTGCACTGTGTAATATTTATAAGACAGTTCGTCAGATCGTTTGTTATTCATTGAATAATCACTTTGCAGTAAAGTGAGCTAACCACTTACCAACACTACCAACGGTAAACGTGATGCATTATGTAGTAGCACATTTATTTGTAGCCATACACCAAACACTGGCCGTTAACGGACCAGCTACGGCAAAGTTAAGAAAAAATATTCTTCCGTTTAACATCCAAAACTCCCCAAAAAATTAACTTTCTCTTGACGGGTCATTTATATTTCATTGTCGTACTTCTCCCGGTTTTTTCTTTCGAGATTCCTTTCTGCAATCCATATTTAAATCTTTTTATGAATTGTTAAAATTTTGTGTACTTCTCTTCTCCATGAATTATTGTACTTCATTTTCCTGGTAGAGTAGGACTTTTACCGCCTGTCCGTTGTGTTTTAATTCCGTGAATATATTCGTAGAAAGTGAGTGAGTGACTATTTTCATATTTTTGATGTAGTTCTAGGTAGCATCTAAGGTTGTACATGGTGTCTAGTATGTTTTTGTCTTCTTTTCGCCTGATATGGTATAGTATTTTTCGAAATCTGCTGCTGCGAACAGACGGATTAATGCAATTTACCATTGTTGAGAGCCTCCCTGAGGGATGAACATTTTTGAAATAATAACTAGCACTGTTAAGCTGTTTTCAGACAAAATGTATAAACTTTATTCTTTCTTCTTTTCGTTTCACCCTCTTTGGGGTACGCTGAATCAATCATTTCTTGCGCGCTGTACTTTTCTTTGTTCCCAGTAGCTCTTCATTCTTTCCGATCTTCTCTTCCTCTCCTCTTCCGAAATGACAGGTTTAGGTCTTATTTTGGCTTTATCTTGGAATCTTATTCTTTCGTCTTTGGTAATTATCTTAGCAGTTTGGTCAAACAATGAATCTTCTGTAATTTTTAATTCTATTAGGTCTTTTTCAATTTCTTTAAACCAGTTCGGTTTTGTTTTACGATTATGGAAAAAATCAAACACCTGTTTCGTCAATCTATTGGAGTTCATTCTAAGAAGATGGCCGTAAAAATTTATTCTCCTTTTTCTCATAGTATCGGACAGTTTTTCAATTTTCTTATAGAGAGCTTCATTTCTTATATATACAACCTTATTATCCTGAAATTTTGTTCCTATAATTTTTCTTAAGATTTTCCTTTCCGTTATTTCAAGTTTTTCTATCTGGCCTATGCGATTCATGGTTAATGTTTCTGCTGCGTACAGTGCTTCCGGCTTGATCACTGTTTTATAATGTTTAATTTTGGACCCCATGAAAGGGATTTCTTATTGTATGTTTCTTTCGTCAATTGGAAGGCCAATTCAAGTTTGTTTCTCCTGGATTCCATTGCCTTGCCCTCATCTGCATTCCAACTAATCCATTCACCAAGATATTTGAACTCTTTTACAATTTCTATTTTCTGTTCTTGGATTTTAAGGTATTTATTTGGGTATTTGTTGTTTGTCATGATTTTGGTCTTTTCAAACGATATGTTTAGACCTATTTTAGCTGCTTGTTTCTTCAATTCAAGAATCTGCTCCCTTGCTTCCTCCATTGTTTCAGCAAACAAGGCCATATCATCTGCAAATGCAATACAGCTAATTCTGAGATTCTTCTTTTTGTAACCCAATCCTATTCCACTTTTTATATTTTTCTTCCATTCCCTGACTACTTTCTCAAGTGCACAATTAAACAATTCTTTATTGTCAAACAAACTTTATTCTATTTTAGACAAAAAAAATCTCTTAATTTCTGGCGTAAATTTATTTACATAACAACAACCTTTATGAACAGATAAAATATCAAAATAGACAAAAAACTTTTATAATTGTATTATGCGAGTTCTTGAAAGTTGCGTTTTTATTAGCTTTAAACTTTTAAGTATAGACGGCTTGATTTTATTTTAAAAATAAAATTACTTTGCAGAGTAGTGGTTAGCGCATTAGCTTCTTACAAGATTGCGGGATTTTTAATATGAGTTTAAGTCAGCAAATACGCATTTCTTCGTAAGGAAATATGTTGATTGGGTGGTTAAATATAGAGCAAAAATATTGTCAGCTCACAACTGGCATTGGCGACACTAATCACTGAAAACTGATGTATAATAAACAGATAAAAGAAAGAACGTTAGGTAAGTAAATAAGTGAAAATGTTCTTTAACAATTACGCTATTTTTACAATAGAATTATTTACAGTGACATTCATTTTGAAATAAAATTGTGCTTAAGAAAGAATGCTTCTTTTTTTGCCCTCTTCTCAGTATGCCTATCTATAATGTTTTATATAAAGTTACTCCCGTTGCGGAACGCTTATCCTTCGTTCTCATTGGCCTAATTGGCATAACGTTAAGAAAAGAAAAGAAAATGTATTTTTGTCTTTGTCAACACGCTATGAACTTGTAGCAAAGCAAGTCCAGTTAAGCGCCATCACAGTTTTAGAGTCGACAAAGATCATTCTGCTGTTTGCAGTTTATACACAGAAGAAAGAACCAACATAATTTGTTAACCCCGTTCTCACCCTCAATACAAGCATTACAAAGTGCACAAACGTACGTATGTACATACGGACAAAATTTCATCTACACACAAAGTTGAGATCGGAATGTGGCGAGTTTCGAACCCGTCAGAGGCCTGAGATATCTCCTTGACCCTTTTCCAGATTGTCCACCTATAAGCTACGCATATACTTACATTTTGTAGAAGTAAAGTAGGATCTTTTACATTTTTTTATTTTATTGTCTCGGGAGGGCGGTTGGCCCTCCACCCCACTTTCAAAGTTCTTGCTTCTGCGTTTGTGCATTTCGGTTTTATTAAGTGTTGTAGCTTTATAAAACACACACACACACACAAAATACACTGTCAAGCATTCGATGTTTGCTTGATGAATAAAGTTGGAAAAATAGTTTTGTTTTGCTCCCAAAATCCACAACTTCAATTTCTCACTTTCGTGTCATTTCTGTCGCAAAATTCCTGTTCACACTTTTTTGTCTGTAATGGGCTTGGTAGTTGATGTGGCTAAGGTACCGGTCAGTCTGTTGCTTCTCTGAACTTCAACAATGTTGTGTGTTTGAGATGCAGTTACTGCCCTTGCTTTACCGTTAGTGTTAACGCAGATCCCTTATTCTCATTCTAATGAGTCTGTTTGGCATAAAGCAAAAAAAAAGTTTCAACACATTATTAGTCTTTATGCTATACAGTCTCTTCTATCCTAGCTGCTTTGTTCAGATCTTTTTGTACTTCTTAACCATTGTATCTTATTATTTTATTTTGCTAGTGGAGTAAGATCCTCTTAGCCCGTCTCCGTTAATTCCATGGGCATACCCGATAAAAATCCACATATTTCATATAGAGCTTAATTGCATCTGTGTTATATATGTATGGTGACGATGTTTTTCTGGGACCAGTATCTTTTTACGTTTTTTCCATCCGCAGACGTGTTGCGAGAACCACTTCGAAGAAGCGGAACATACCATTTTGGCGAAATGGGGTAAAATGTTTCTTCTAGAAACAGTTGTGTCCTCGTATGCACACCGATTTGCAGTTTAATTCGCATTTTTATTTTTGACCACCTCAAAAAAAGTCTAAAAGTCTGGATCGACGCTCATTTCAAGGTTTCTCATAGAAATTACTAAATGTTTAACTTAATACAGCCCTTTTGGACACGGTATACTCTAAGCTTGTAGAAGTTTCCTACAACAATAGCGATGCTGGTACACAGACGTGGGCAGTAAAAACTCTCTATTCTTCCCACTTATGTGCAGAACTAGAAATACTTGACTTTTATTGCGAAGTTTTGGTGTCACCTTCTGACCTTGGGGAGCAGATACTGCGCGTTTGCAAATATATAAAGTGGTGTTTTTTGTTGTCCCTATTGTGGCCGTGATATACTCTCAAACCGTTGTAATCGTTAGTCCGTTAAGTAAGTGGTCTTCTGACTGAAATTTGGATCCCAAGTTAATGGATCTAATTTCTCATAATCGTTTTAACAGGTAATTAATAACATTTTTGTTAATTGATGAATGAACATAAAGATGTCGTGGAAGTAAATAGGAAAATCCCGACAGCTCTCTTGAATTAATATTTCTGTGTTTTTCCCGATTTCCTCAAAACTGAAAATTTTATTTCAAATTAACGGTCGCTAATTTTCGTGAGTTAGAAACAAAAAAGTACTAATAGGCACTTTTCGGCGTAGGCAGCTAATGGTTTAGCGATTCCACCTTACCGCTAGATGATACTACTCTTATTCATGTACTCAAGACACGCACACATTCCTGGCTAATTCTGAAGTTCAAGCGACGCTTGGTGGATCAAAACGAGTCGTGGGATATCTGGCGAACCTTGCGGGGCTCTGTGTGGACGGACATCTTTTCCCTATCTCATGGGAACAACATGAGTAAAAATGTAAGTGTAATTAGCGGTACTTAACGCAAAACAAAATACTGCCCAAATGGGGTACCTCCGTGATAAGGTAAGAGGGCAAAAATTGAAAGGAAATTATCAAATATCTGCCAACACAAGAGGGCAAAATTTGAAAGGAAATTATCAAATATCTGCCAACACAAGAGGGCAAAATTTGAAAGGAAATTATCAAATATCTGCCAACACAAGAGGGCAAAATTTGAAAGGAAATTATCAAATATCTGCCAACACAAGAGGGCAAAATTTGAAAGGAAATTATCAAATATCTGCCAACACAAGAGGGCAAAATTTGAAAGGAAATTATCAAATATCTGCCAACACAAGAGGGCAAAATTTGAAAGGAAATTATCAAATATCTGCCAACACAAGAGGGCAAAATTTGAAAGGAAATTATCAAATATCTGCCAACACAAGAGGGCAAAATTTGAAAGGAAATTATCAAATATCTGCTAACACCTCAATAACAAATTGGAAAGTCACCAATTAGAAATACGGTATTTACCCACCTTGAATCCTCTCCAAATCCTGGACTTAATGAAGAGACTAGGATTGAAGAGGGGGCATAATAGATTACAAAGGTCGCAGTGCAATAGTAACCTTAGAAAGTAATTTATTCATTTATTTATGGGGCAGTCATTTTCCTGGAAAATCCTATTCAGGAACTTACGATAATAATAATTTTAAATAGGTTTTTTTCTAAATCATTTCACCAGGTTTTGTTGTTATACTTGGAAGATTGAAACTCAACCGTATGCAGGCACTGTTTAGGCTGTTTCAGTTTTTATTTTGTTAATATGACGAAGTATAAACGAAGCTGGTAATTGTAAAGAAAATCGATCTTGAGATTTTGTTGAATTTTTACGTTTCCAAGGCATTTTAATCAAAAAGATTGCGTTTACTTGAACGTGTGTTAGTTTCTGCGTGCGTGCGTAATCCAAGGAGTTGTTAATTAATCCCCAAAATTCCGATGAAATATCTCACAACAGGTTAATTGAAGACATGAATTTTGAACAGAGAGTAAGTAAAATAACGATAAGTAGCACTTAAATTTTATATATGCAAGTCATAATGCATATAATGCTATTATTGCATGATATCGATGCACTCTGCTCTGTTTCAATATTCATCACTAAAAGTTTTTTTTGTCTTAATACGGCATTGAAGTCTTTCAATTAATCCTCGCTTTTAATTTATCGCTTTAAATGAACCGCTGATCGAAACTTCTGTTTGATTTAATATTAAATACATTACGTGCCGAGCTTATCCTGATTAATTAAAATTACAGTTTGATTCGATATATCGATTTAATTTAGAATTAAAATATCTTCGTGTGGTGAAAACATAATGACTGCATTATTAATTTTCGGTCAAATGAAATTATCTGGGTATAATTTTGGACAATAGATTTACATTTAACCAAGATGTAGATTAGAAAATACAAAAAGCTATCTCAAATGATCTAATACATATTGGGAAAAACTGTACTCTTCCGCCGAACATGAGTGTATGATTTTTTTTTTTTAACGTCCGACTACTGTGCACACTTGGGCTAATTCAGACGATGGGATGATTTATAGCGTATGAAAATGCCAAGACCTGGCCGGGACTCGAACCCGGGTCCTCGGGGTGAAAGCCCAGTACGCTATCAACTAGGCCACCGAAGCGGCCTTCATGAAGTCCTACAAACACAATGAGCAGATTGACTGGTCTTCAAAGACGAGCATGCTTAATCATCTCAGGAGTTTTCAAGAGCACTCCCTCAGTAGCTACAGGGGATATACCTTTCTTCGTGTGTGAAGAAAGACAGCTATAGAAGTATACCTTTCTTCGTGTGTACAGCTATAGAAGTATACCTTTCTGGATACAGGCCTAGTTCTTCTTGATTTTGGTATTATAGCTGAAGGAAAATTTGGCAGCATGTAGAATAACATGTTCTGAAATGTAGAAAGGTAGCAGTTGGTCAAAAGAAGATGCCGCAATCCATAATCTTATGATCCGAACTTAAACACGAGGTATGACAGTATGATTACGAAGATATCTTGGGTCATATCTTTGAAACGAAATCACAAAAAGTTATGGTATAATAGTAATTACTTCAACTATGGGTAGTTACATAGCAACTACTGTCTGTTTAAACAGCTGTTTAACAGATGAATCTCACACTGATCAAGAAGTTAGACATGGCAATTTTAATGGCGTATGAACCAGGTTAGTATTGCTTTGGGGAAACATGCAACAATATTTCAAGTATAAATGTGGGTGTCTAACATGAAAATATGACTGTTTATAAAATATGTAGATTATGTATCTGATGATGAAGATTATGATGTATAAAAATATATATTATGTATCAGTATCTGGTGATAAAGATTGTGATATGGAAAAATGTAGAATATGTATCTGATAATGATGTAGGAAAATGTATATTATGTATGTGATGATCAAGATTATGATGTGGAAAAATTTATACTATGTATCTGATAATGATAATGACTAAAATGTGGAAAAATGTAGATTCTGTATCTGATGAAGAAGATTATGATAAAGAAAATGTAAATTATGCATTTAATGATGATAATTATGATGTAGAAAAATGTAGATTATATATGAAGATTACGATGTGGAAAAATGTAGATTATGTATCTGATTATTATTATTATTATCATTATTATTGTGTGGAAAAATGTAAATTATGTATTTGATGATGAAGATTACGATGCGGAAAAATTTGTATTATGTATCTGATTATTATTATTATTATTATGTGGAAAAATATAAATTATGTATCTGATGATGATGATTACAATGTGGAAACATTTATGTTACGTACCTGATGAAGATTATAATTTTAAAAACTGAAGGTGATATTGAAGTGTCTAAAGAAATGGTGAACACCTTTTTAGTTGCTGTCGCTCGCTTATTCCTTTACCAGTTTAATTTTTTTACACTTTGCAGATTTTTTATTAACTGTTTCAGAAATGTTCCGTGAAAATTTCAACTTTCTAGGTTTAATGCGCATAGCTAAATAACATTTTGTTAATAGGTTGGACAAGTTCGTTACTTAGCAAAGTCAGTTCATCAGTTTCCAAATGGCGGCCATCCTGGATCTTAAAAATGTATAGCCTTTTAACTTTAATAATTTATTAAAAATCTACGTGCATTTTCAAATTTCTTGTTCGTTTTCATATTTTCATTATAAACCCCCGATTTGTGCTTGCTGTGATAATGAAATCAGATTCTCAAACACGCGCAATTGGGAATTCGTTTCTATCACGTCAGCTATACAGCTGCTTGCCGCGATTGTATCGCATGAGCTAAGTAGGCCTAACGCGTAAACTTTCTTTTGATAAAAGCAGCTGCCAAGTAGAATACAATATTGTATTGAGGGGCTGCCAATACAACACAAACGTGTGGACAGAATAGCTCCAGGACATTAACTGTACAACGTAAACTTGCGGCTTGGCTTTACTTCTCCGCATTAATTCCGCATAATTACCCGACTGTTGCGAATAAATGGCATTGTACAACATTAGGACCAGCTATTTCTACTGTAACACTTGTATATCGTGAACTGCCGATTTTGACGAGCTGAACGTGTACAGATACTTCGGTTGTGAAATGTGAGAACTTTAACTGTGTATCGTGCAGTTTCACCAAGTACCGATTGTGTTCAATTAATAATACTTGCACTTATTGTCAGAATATTTCATTGTACCTATTAAACCTTATTATTGTAAAAATAACAACGAAAATGTTTTAAAGTACCTTTAATGAATTTAGAACAGGTAAAATAAGTAATTTTTATTTAAAGTACACGAAATTAAATTTCAAAATAATAGGTAAAGTGTAGATGGAATCCTGTAAAGTATCATATCACGAATATGACAAAACATTTTTTAAATTTATATTTTATGGGTTACTGATCTTTAAGTGATCCATCCATACATACTTCCATAGTACTTCATAGTGATTTTCGGAGTACGGTATTTCTAAATTGGGTATGCCTGTTTTAATTTAGAGCAAAAGCAACAATAAATAATGAAATATTCTTGTAAAACTACCCCTAATGAATTAAGAGAGAACTTAACAGGAATGTTTAACCAAAAAAAATTTGAAAATAAAAATATTCTAAAGGAAAAAATAATTTTCAACCGTTAAAAAGTTTGTTTTGGGAAGAATCTGAAAAAAAATTATAAATTGTTTTAAAAATGTTTCCAAAAGTAAGTAAATGGAAGTCGAAGGCAGGGGATTGAGCTGCGTTTTTGGGGCACTAGTACGAGGGCTATTCAGAAAGTAGATTACGTTTTTGGATAAAAAAAAAAACAAAGTACAGGAAAAAAATTTTATTATATACATTTGAAAGAGGAACTAAAATACTATTTTTCGACATAATCGCCAAACAAATTTAGACATTTGTCATATCGGTGAACTAGCTTTGAATTCCCGTGTCGTAGAATTCCGCCGCCTGTGACGCCAGCCAGTCAGTCACGCCCGCGCGGAGATCTGCGTCGTCATCGAAGCGCTGTGTTGCAAGCCAAGTCTTCATCTTCGGGAATAAGTGGAAATCACTAGGTGCCAAGTCCGGACTGTAGGGTGGATGAGGGAAAATCTCCCACTTGAAGGCCGTTAAGACGTCTTTTGTTCGATTTGCCGTGTGAGGGCGGGCATTGTCGTGCAAAAACAACACTTTTGCACTCAGTTTTCCTCTCCGCTTGTTCTGGATAGCTCGTCTTAAGTTTCGTAATGTTTGGCAATACCTTTTTAAGACGAGCTATCCAGAACAAGCGGAGAGGAAAACTGAGTGCAAAAGTGTTGTTTTTGCACGACAATGCCCGCCCTCACACGGCAAATCGAACAGACGTCTTGACGGCCTTCAAGTGGGAGATTTTCCCTCATCCACCCTACAGTCCGGACCTGGCACCTAGTGATTTCCACTTATTCCCGAAGATGAAGACTTGGCTTGCAACACAGCGCTTCGATGACGACGCAGATCTCCGCGCGGGCGTGACTGACGGGCTGGCGTCACAGGCGGCGGAATTCTACGACACGGGAATTTCAAAGCTAGTTCACCGATATGACAAATGTCTAAATTTGTTTGGCGATTATGTCGAAAAATAGTATTTTAGTTCCTCTTTCAAATGTATATAATACAATTTTTTTCCTGTACTTAGTTTTTTTTTATCCAAAAACGTAATCTACTTTCTGAATAGCCCTCGTATTTTTAAATTTCAAAATTATGTACACTCACACTTGACTTATTTGGTCATATTTTGTGCAGATTTTAACGGTGGTTATGACGTAAAATCAGTTTAAAAAAAAAAGTGTAAGGTAAAGATTATTGAGATTTAATCTCTCCTGTTTTTTGGAGATTCGCTTCCATCACGTCAACGAAGAATTGTGAGTTGTTTTTGTCAGATTTCGCAATTTGTATGTGGATTTGCGATAATTGTTAGAGCGTATATTAAGTATAAAAAAGTGGTACAGTTTGCTTGATATACATTGCAGACTGTAGTCTATCCTTACGTTCAGATAAGAGTGGCCTCTAAGGATAGGACAGTGATTTATGTGCGCGTCCTACATACAGGACAAAGTATTCGTGGCGCGGACGATTAATCAATGTCCTGTGCAAAGGTTAAACAGCCACTCTGGCATCTGTCACAGCGATGTTCTCAGGACGCGATGAACGGAGGCAAATCGAAATGTATCTGCCAATAATCTATGCAGTGTTATCGTGGACGTGAGACAGGCCTTTGACCATCACTTGTACATTTACTTAGGAGCGGGCATTAATATAATTTAAATAAATGCATTTTTTTAACGACCAAAAAAATGATCCGATCGGCGATCATGTCAAGGCCCGTTATGACGCGCGCGCGCGTACGCACGTACACACACACACACACACACACACACCTCGATTAACCGTCAGATTAATTTTGTTACCTGATATTTTTGTACAGTCTTCCATAATAAATAATTTGTAATAGATAATAAAAGTAACCTTTTAGACAAAACTGTAACTGGACACGACTTCTGTAACTTAGCACAGGCGACGACAGCTGATTCTAATTGCTACCCTAAGCATACATCATAATCAAAAAGTCTATAGCAGATGCTATAGTCTAGTGCAGGGGTCTCCAAACTACGGCCCGAGGGCCACATCCGGCCCGCGGAGAGCTAGCATACTTGAAAACTCCTTTTAGAGAACATATTTTTTATAGCAAATTAAATTTAGTTTACTGAAGTATTCTAATTTTATGTTGAATAATTATTAATATGACATCTACATTGTTATGGTCATGGGCTAACTACTCATAACATTGTTGTAGGCTTATTGTTATTGTTTTTGTGATAAGTTGGATAAAGAAACACAGAATTGTAATGAGTAAAGACATGTATAATATGCAGAAAATTTAACTTCAGTATATAATAACTAACAAATTATTGAAATGAATCAAACTAACATTTTAAATAAAAACATAACTTATAACAAGCATAATGACATATGAAATACTAATGAGATTTATGTAATTGAGATTTTCCACTGACAATAGTTTGTAGTTGTGGACTAATTTTACTTGTACCAATTATTAAAAGAGATTTAAGATGCTCATCAGTTAAATGCGGACTTTAGTCCGATTTGCAGCCTTTTTTAAACGTTGCGTACTTTTTCGGACTTTTTTTTTCATCAGTGAACTATTTCACTTTTTACCACCGACAACAATGATAATATGGTTTTGGCCCTCGGAACTTACTGGAGTAATCAGTATGGCCCTAAGGCTGGAAAGTTTGGAGACTCCTGGTCTAGTGGAATGAGGTTGTGACACAACAAAAAGTGCCAACAAATTCGGAAAGGAAAAAGTGTATGAATTATCTGTTGAACGAAAAACACATTATTTACGATAATACCATTTAGCGAATGAGTTGATCATGAAGCAGTCACGTAAATGGTTTGCGCGGTGTTCTCGCATATCTTACGTGATATTTATGAAAAGGTTAAGTAAAAAGTCGGTACAATATATGTGTGTGTGTGTTTTGAAAACTCGTGTACTGTATATCCATTTGACGCAACTGTTTCGTTTCCTCGAAGTATTGTTCCAGCGTTTTACCAGAATCTTCTCCTGGAAGAGTTCCGTGTCTGAAATGTGTTGAACTTTTTAGATATTTGTTTGTGTTTGTGTGTTTAGCTTCTTAGATATTTGTTTGTGTTTGTGTGTTTAGCTTCTTAGATATTTGTTTGTGTTTGTGTGTTTAGCTTCTTAGATATTTGTTTGTGTTTGTGTGTTTAGCTTCTTAGATATTTGTTTGTGTTTGTGTGTTTAGCTTCTTAGCTATTTGTTTGTGTTTGTGTGTTTAGCTTCTTAGATATTTGTTTGTGTTTGTGTGTTTAGCTTCTTAGATATTTGTTTGTGTTTGTGTGTTTAGCTTCTTAGCTATTTGTTTGTGTTTGTGTGTTTAGCTTCTTAGATATTTGTTTGTGTTTGTGTGTTTAGCTTCTTAGATATTTGTTTGTGTTTGTGTGTTTAGCTTCTTAGATATTTGTTTGTGTTTGTGTGTTTAGCTTCTTAGATATTTGTTTGTGTTTGTGTGTTTAGCTTCTTAGATATTTGTTTGTGTTTGTGTTTGTGTGTTTAGCTTCTTAGATATTTGTTTGTGTTTGTGTGTTTAGCTTCTTAGATATTTGTTTGTGTTTGTGTTTGTGTGTTTAGCTTCTTAGATATTTGTTTGTGTTTGTGTGTTTAGCTTCTTAGATATTTGTTTGTGTTTGTGTTTGTGTGTTTAGCTTCTTAGCGCTTACATTTTTCGTTCGCTGTGATTCTACTTTTTTGGAACAAAAATCGATTTTGGCAATAGCTTGAACAAGTTTACTACCCAGCAAAATGCTTACAACCGATTTAAATGATAGCAATTTTAAATCTAAAAAAATACATTTTTTAAAAAATCTAGTTCTGCTAACATAATTAGTGTTAGTAAGATCTCAATAAAATAGCATTATTAATGAAATTTCCTCATTGGTAAGCCTAATGCTAATTAATGCATGTTTAACGTCGAATAGGATGACGAAATTGCACTTTGAAGAAAGTGTAAAATTAAGAATTATTGTGATATTTTACTTTTTTGAAATTTGCATTACAGATGTACTATGGATATTAGTGATGATAGCAGATTTACCTTTCGTTAACGTACCGACAGAAATGTCTCGAATAAAATGGCGGCCTAACCGAAGTAAACGTGGGCGAGTTTAATTATTTAAGTCAAAGCTCCCCATCTTTGATTATGAACCTTCTCCGAAATGGAGTGCTTAATAATTCAGCACTGAGCCTGTTCAGTATTGCATAGGCAATTCGCTTGCACTGCTTCCATCAATTCGCTTCTACCAACTTTCTGCAGTATAAAGTGCCGTTGCCGACATCATGACAGATTTTTTTTTCGTATTTTCAGTAGAATTTGAAAATTAAAATTTCAGTAATTTCAAATAATGCAGGTTTTTAACAATGATTACAATGGTGGAATTATGTTTTAAGAACATGTAAATGAGTTACGATTTTTTTAATGATTTGGTTCGTCCGCCATTTTGAAACGGTCGAACGGATTTCGCTGGGTAACGAATTTGTCCAAGCTGTTACTGAATAAGAATTTGTGCCAAATTAGTTTCAATCAAATCGAACGAAATTTACGAATACAATTTGTTGCAATTGCGGTTCAATCTTATATGGTATGTATTAATAAAAGGAAATTTTGTGTGTGCGCGCGCACGCGTGCGTGTGGAATATTTGTTGTCTTCAATCCCCATATTTTTTCTGAGTCTGGATCACTAAAAGACCTCGCCAAATTTTATAGAGATCGATCACATCGTTTACGAGTATAAGTGCATTACCAGCAGACGGACTCTGGCTTTGAAACTGTACGAAGCTGTGTATATCCAGTCCATGGATAAAGGTGACAAAATATAATAACTTGGAGAAGAGCTGACCAAGATAAACTGGAATATCTTAGGACTAGCAGATCACAACATTGTAGAAATCGTATTGTAACGTATTAATCAGTAATTTCGTCACGTTTATAGCATTCCAGCACCACCCTAGGGATATCAGCTTGGCACGTTAAATTTTATAGTCTTTTCCAAAAGTCATAAATCCTCTTTCCGAGAGTAGCTCGGTGTGTATTTTGTCGGCCAGTTTGTTGTTAGCCTGTGCCGTCAATCACACCTGGGATTTTTATGTGGCAAGCCTCCCCCCAAAGATCTGCAAAGCATTAAATTCTGCACTGTAAAGGTGCCGTTCGTATCTTGACCAGGCAAACCGGTTTTGCTAATAACCGTTAAAGATATGAAATTGTTTGTCCACCCGAAATCGACTTATTTTTTAAACGTGGCGTGGGAAAAATTTTAGACTTGGTTACATTTTATTCTGAATGAGTGAATTTGAGACGAAGTTAAGATTATTCTTGACGTGAAGGAGGAGTGGTTCTCTCTTCCATTTAACCTCGTAACGTCCTATAATATTACCATCAAAAATGAATTTAAAAATTCAATTATTGAAATATGGTTTACAATTTGATAGTTATTAATTATACTGTATTTAAAAGTAAAACAAAACATCTACATTCATTAAATAAAATACAGTTTGTCATAATCCAACAAAAATGAATTTATAAATTCAATTATTGAAATATGGTTTACAATTTGATAGTTATTAATTATACTGTATTTAAAAGTAAAACAAAACATCTACATGCATTAAATAAAATACAGTTTGTCATAATCCAACAAAAATGAATTTATAAATTCAATTATTGAAATATGGTTTACAATTTGATAGTTATTAATTATACTGTATTTAAAAGTAAAACAAAACATCTACATTCATTAAATAAAATACAGTTTGTCATAATCCAACAAAAATGAATTTATAAATTCAATTATTGAAATATGGTTTACAATTTGATAGTTATTAATTATACTGTATTTAAAAGTAAAACAAAACATCTACATGCATTGAATAAAATACAGTTTGTCATAATCCAACAAAAATGAAGTCGAATTTAACATTTTAAGTACAATTTTCATAATCTATTTCTTTTATGTTCCATAACTATCATGTCTGAAAAACGTCAATTAAATTACAATCCATATAATGTCTTCTGCAGACCATGTTGTACACATTTTGTTATTTTCATGTTAGATTACACTACATTTAATATACGAAAATTTAAATACATAAGTACCTGTTTTGTTTACAAATACACACGCAGTGATACCTGACGGTTGTGTGTTAAGGGCCTGCAGTATTCCGATTGTTTTTTTACTGTAAATAAAAAATAAAAAAGCACCAGCACATTTCCATTAAACCGAGTCAGTTTACAAACATTAACAAAACAGTTCTATGTCTTCCGCTTTTCGTCAATACGATCGAAACAAAACACAAACAGAAGTAAGCAAGCAGGCTATGTTCGCAATATGTTCGCAGTTTTGTTGTGTGTCTGTTGGATATGTTATTAGCTATCCCTGTTCACTTCGCAGAATTACCTTATTCGTCCTCGGTCTGCATCCTCTATCTTCCCTGATTGTTTTCTGTGTTTTCAACACTGATTTGCTCCGCTATTCGTCCGTGAAACAATGATCTAACGGAGATCTGTTATTAACTGGTATTGTAGAGATCGTTTACTGTCATAACGTTTTAGTTAACCTAACGGAGATCTATTAGTAACTGGTATTATAGAGATCGTTCACTGTCATAACTTTATAGTTAACCTAACGGAGATCTGTTATTAACTGGTATTGTAGAGATCGTTTACTGTCATAACGTTTTAGTTAACCTAACGGAGATCTATTAGTAACTGGTATTATAGAGATCGTTCACTGTCATAACGTTTTAGTTAACCTAACGGAGATCTATTAGTAACTGGTATTATAGAGATCGTTCACTGTCATAACTTTATAGTTAACCTAACGGAGATCTATTAGTAACTGGTATTATAGAGATCGTTCACTGTCATAACTTTATAGTTAACCTAACGGAGATCTGTTAGTAACTGGTATTATAGAGATCGTTCACTGTCATAACTTTATAGTTAACATAAACGGAGATCTATTAGTAACTGGTATTATAGAGATCGTTCACTGTCATAACTTTATAGTTAACCTAACGGAGATCTATTAGTAACTGGTATTATAGAGATCGTTCACTGTCATAACGTTTTAGTTAACCTAACGGAGATCTATTAGTAACTGGTATTATAGAGATCGTTCACTGTCATAACTTTATAGTCAACATAAACGAAGATCCGTTAGTAACTGGTATTATAGAGATCGTTTAGTGTACGTAGTGGCTTCCTTGGTTGATCAATAGGTGAATTTAGTTTGGAATTGATTAATTCAATTAATACTTTCGAATAGTAAAGTTTGAATTTCGATATTAAACGTCTTTTATCGATTCAGTTAATACAGTTAGTACTATTAAAATGAACAGTATAAAAGTGCATAAAATTTATACTCAATTAAATTATTTAGAAAAGGTTCAGACTAAACGCGCCAAATTTAAACGTTAATTTTTTTGGAAAATTAGCCCCTCAAAAATTTTTGGAAGCTATCGGCAAACTGAAAATTGGGTTGAACCGGAATTCGTATACGTTGATAACAATCTCAAATTGATGTTTTTAAGGTTATAATATTTGTGTCTTTATAATCGGTAATTATTTATTTAAATATATTTTGATGAAAATTTCGAAGTGTAGCCTTTAAAAGTATCCAAACAAACTGGTCTTCTTTTTGTAATTTTTCCCTTATACATAATGAAACCGTAAACTAAACAACTAAATAACAATAGTTCGCTTATCAAAAGTTTGCACAAGTGTTTTACATTTCGATTAGTCCAGCGGCGTTTACATATATGTGTTTATACGACAGCTTTATCCCCGCCATCCTCGATTATCGATTAGGCACTGTTCCCGTGTCCCACTAGACTGAACTGGGTCGAGTAAAATCCGTATCCCTCGCTCTGACATCAAATAACATATGTTACTGTTCACGAGCCTTTGTATCTTTTGAGAATTCCCGAATGATGCACAATAGTGTGGAGTGTGGTATATTCGTGGCGTAAGTTGGTCTGGAGGGGAACTGGAAGATAAGTAAGTGATAGCCCGGTTTGAAGATGCTGACTGCGAAATGGAATGGTCATCGAGACTGACCGAGACCTTGAAATGAACGCCAGTCCTGACCTCAAGATAAATTTTTTGAGAGGTAGTTCAAATATATACCAACGTGTTTGTGTGTGTGTGTGTGTGTGTGTGTGTGTGTGTGTGTGTGTGCGCGCGCGCGCGCGCATGCCCTATTTTGTTCGCAATTTTGGTCCAATTGTATTCATATTTGGGACAAAAATCGATTAGCTTGAAGAAGTTCGTTTTCCAGCTGAATCAGGCAGTTTGAAAGACGGCCATTACAAATATTTTGTTTTTTTTTTACTTTTTATATACATTTTTTTTTTGAAAATTTGCACTCGTAAACCGTTAAAAGCTGCTTAAATTAGCATTTTAATTTTTCAAATTCCTTATGAAATCAAATTGAAGGCAGCCATGGTTCAGTTTTCGTTATTCTGTTGTAATTTGAAAAATTCATATTGTTATGGATGCAGATTTTAAATGTTGGGTCTTGATGATGACGACATCGATTTTTGTTTTAAACTTTAAGGTAAGAACGTTATTATTGCAAATTTGCTACTATTATTGCAGGCCAAGAAATCTAACAAATGAAAAATCTGACTATTTCATGAGTAATGGAGAAAAGAAAACAATAGAACTGCCTAACCTGTAGATATAGACCAATGAAATGAAAGGGGCGGAGCTGAATATAGAAGTAACAAATTGACGGAAGTAACTGTGTATTTGTAAAGCTAGTTCGCTTTTGGATTTGGTAATACGCCAACGTACGCCATTTGTACTTAGAAACAATTTAAAAATAATGTTAGAAAGTGAATGTTTCAAATTTGGTACTCCGACTTGAGTGGTGATCCTTTGTGCGTGATCCAAATTTTGAATAAAACCCGATGAACCGATTTTGATTAACCTACTTAGTCCAAAGATCTTTTTTTATGAAATAATTTTTAAAAAAAATTTTTTTCGCTTTAAAAAAAATTAAAATTATTTATTTTTTTTAAATATATATATGCATGACATTAACCACATCGTGCTAAATAATGACTTTTTAAAGTTTGTCTTATTACATAATTCACCCGTAGAAGATTAAATATATGACGGTAACTTAAAATTGTGTACTATTTTTAACAGAACTATATTATGACGTGATAGACAACACATTGCATCGAGCATTTATTTAACCACGTCAAGATCATAGAAAGTACAAGTCTGAGTTAGTAATTATGCGCGTGTAACCAATTCAAAGTCATAAAAAAAAAAATGTTTCGTTGCAACCGGCGTGCTTAGGTTTAGCTCGCATAACCGTGTTAGGTTTAACACGCAAAACCGTGTTAGTGAGGTTCTTAAGTCTTTAAATAAAATGTTTCGTTGCACCGGCGTGCTTAGGTTTTTAACTCGCTTAACCGTGGTAGTGAGGTTCTTAAGTCCTTTAAAAAAAAGTTTCGTTGCAACCGGCGTGCTTAGGTTTAACTCGCACAACCGTGTTAGTGAGGTTCTTAAGTCCTTTTAAAAAGAAATGATTCGTTGCAACCGGCGTGCTTAGGTTTAACTCGCATAACCGTGTTAGTGACATTCTTAAGATCTTTAAAAAAAATGTTTCGTTGCAACCGGCATGCTTAGGTTTAACTCGCACAACCGTGTTAGTGAGGTTCTTAAGTCTTTAATAAAATGTTTCGTTGCAATCGGCGTGCTTAGCTTTAACTCGCATAACCGTGTTAGGTTTAACACGCACAACCGTGTTAGTGAGGTTCTATTAAGTCCTTAAAAAAAAAATGTTTCGTTGCAATCGGCGTGCTTAGGTTTAACACGCACAACCGTGTTAGTGAGGTTCTTAAGTCCTTGCAAAAAATGTCTCGTTGCAACCGGCGTGCTTAGGTTTAACTCGCATAACAGTGTTAGTGAGGTTCTTAAGTCTTTAATAAAATGTTTCGTTGCAATCGGCGTGCTTAGCTTTAACTCGCATAACCGTGTTAGGTTTAACACGCACAACCGTGTTAGTGAGGTTCTATTAAGTCCTTAAAAAAAAAATGTTTCGTTGCAATCGGCGTGCTTAGGTTTAATACGCACAACCGTGTTAGTGAGGTTCTTAAGTCCTTTAAAAAAAAATGTTTCGTTGCAACCAACGTGCTTTGGTTTAACACGCACAACCGTGTTAGTGAGGTTCTTAAGTCCTTGCAAAAAATGTCTCGTTGCAACCGGCGTGCTTAGATTTAACTCGCATAACCGTGTTAATGAGGTTCTTAAGTCCTTAAAAAAAAATCGTTGCAACTGACGTGCTTAGGTTTAACTCGCATAACCGTGTTAATGAGGTTCTTAAGTCCTTAAAAAAAAAATCGTTGCAACTGACGTGCTTAGGTTTAGCTCGCATAACCGTGTTAATGAGGTTCTTAAGTCCTTAAAAAAAAAATCGTTGCAACCGGCGTGCTTAGATTTAACTCGCATAACCGTGTTAATGAGGTTCTTAAGTCCTTTAAAAAAAAATCGTTGCAACTGACGTGCTTAGGTTTAGCTCGCATAACCGTGTTAGGTTCAAATCGCATAACTGTGTTAGTGAGGTTCTTAAGTCCTTTAAAAAAAAAAAGTTTCCTTGCAATCGGCGTGCTTAGGTTTAGCTCGCATAACCTTGTTAGGTTTAACACGCACAACCGTGTTAGAACGTTCTTAAGTCCTTTTTAAAAAAAATTTTTCGTTGCAACCGGCGTGCTTAGGTTTATAACTTGCATTACCGTGTTAGTGACGTTCTTAAGACCTTTAAAAAAAATGTTTCGTTACTACCGGCGTGCTTAGGTTTAACTCGCACAACCGTGTTAGTGAGGTTCTTAAGTCCTTTTTAAAAAAAAATGTTTCGTTGCACCGACGTGCTTAGGTTTAACTCGCATACCGTGTTAGGTTTAATACGTACAACCGTGTTAGTGAGATTCTTTAGTCCTTTAAAAAAAAAAAATGTTTCGTTGCAACCGACGTGCTTAGGTTTAACTCTCACAACCGTGTTAGTGAGGTTCTAAAGACCTTTAAAAAAATGTTTCGTTGCAACCGGCATGCTTAGGTTTAACTCGCATACCGTGTTAGTGACGTTCTAAAGACCTTTAAAAAAATGTTTCTTTGCAACCGGCATGCTTAGGTTTAACTCGCATACCGTATTAGTGAGGTTCTAAAGACCTTTAAAAGAATGTTTCGTTGCAACCGACGTGCTTAGGTTTAACTCGCATAACCGTGTTAGTGACGTTCTAAAGACCTTTAAAAAAATGTTTCTTTGCAACCGTCGTGCTTAGGTTTAACTCGCATAACCGTGTTAGTGACGTTCTAAAGACCTTTAAAAAAATGTTTCGTTGCAACCGTCGTGCTTAGGTTTAACTCGCATAACCGTGTTAGGTTTAATACGCACAACCGTGTTAGTGAGGTTCTTAAGTCCTTTAAAAAAAAAATGTTTCGTTGCAACCGACGTGCTTAGGTTTAACTCGCATAACCGTGCTAGGTTTAATACGCACAACCGTGTTAGTGAGGTTCTTAAGTCCTTTTAAAAAAAAAGAATGTTTCGTTGCAATGGGCGTGCTTAGGTTTAACTCGCATAACCATGTTAGGTTTAATACGCACAACCGTGTTAGTGAGGTTCTTAAGTCCTTTAAAAAAAAAAAAAAATGTTTCGTTGCACCGGCGTGTTTAGGTTTAACACGCACAACTGTGTTAGTGAGGTTCTTAAGTCCTTTAAAAAAAAAAAATGTTTCGTTGCAACCGACGTGCTTAGGTTTAACTCGCATAACCGTGCTAGGTTTAATACGCACAACCATGTTAGTGAGGTTCTTAAGTCCTTTTAAAAAAAAAGAATGTTTCGTTGCAATCGGCGTGCTTAGGTTTAACTCGCATAACCATGTTAGGTTTAATACGCACAACCGTGTTAGTGAGGTTCTTAAGTCCTTTAAAAAAAAAAATAATGTTTCGTTGCAACCGTCGTGCTTAGGTTTAACTCGCATAACCGTGTTAGTGACGTTCTAAAGACCTTTAAAAAAAATGTTTCTTTGCAACCGTCGTGTTTAGGTTTAACTCGCATAACCGTGTTAGTGACGTTCTAAAGACCTTTAAAAAAAATGTTTCGTTGCAACCGACGTGCTTATGTTTAACTGGCATAACCGTGTTAGTGACGTTCTAAAGACCTTTAAAAAAAATGTTTCGTTGCAACCGACGTGCTTATGTTTAACTGGCATAACCGTGTTAATGAGGTTCTTAAGTCCTTTTTAAAAAAAAACTTTCGTTGCAACCGACGTGCTTAGATTTAGCTCGCATAACCGTGTTGGGTTTAACACGCACAACCGTGTTAGTGAGGTTTTTAAGTCCTTTTTAAAAAAAATGTTTCGTTGCTACCGACGTGCTTAGGTCTAACTCGCATAACCGTGTTAGTGAGGTTCTTAAGTCTTTAAATAAAATGTTTCGTTTCAACCGGCGTGTTTAGGTTTAACTCGCATAACCGTGTTAGGTTTAATACGCACAACCGTGTTAGTGAGGTTCTTAAGTCCTTTTAAAAAAAAATGTTTCGTTGCAACCGGCGTGCTTAGTTTTAACTCGCATAACCGTGTTAGGTTTAACACACACAACTGTGTTTGGTTCTTCACACACAAAAGTTTTAGTGAGGTTCTTGAGTCTTTTTTTTTTAAATCTACTGTTATTATTATTATTATTATTATTATTATGCATTTAATTAACTAATTTTTCGATGAAAAACACGTTACCTACTTTCTCGCGATAGTGATTTTTCGGTAATGCGTGTTACTTTTATTTTCGATTTTTTCGACTTCCCGTAGCTTCCGCACTTTTATATTTGTACTGTTATTAACTATAACGTAGTTAGGCGTTTTGGCGGGTAAATTACGAAAATTGACACGACCGTTGTTAATATCGTACTTACCAAAATTTTATGGTGTACGATAAACTATAACCTGTCGAATATTTCATTACAATTAATTAACGCCTTGTCATGGTACACGTGTTTATAATGTTGTTAGACCTGTTTACTTATTGCCAACGTAACAAGTTTAAACTGTAATGTTTGGGCATTGATTGAAGCTCGGAGCCATTAGCGTGCCACAAGACCTGCCGCAACCCACTCTAGTTTAATTTGGCTGGTCATTGTGTGTTAAAGGCGATTATAGAATATGTGCTGAGATTATAGCCAAGCGATAATACATACAGCTATATATGTAAACTTTCGGTAGTTTTTTAACTAATTTTAATTGCTATCATAGTTACAACCATACCCCGGACATTGAAATGAGTTCCGATCCTGACCTCTGATCATTTTTTGAAGGGATAGATTCATTAATTATCAACAATTTTTTATTATTACTTTAACTACCGCTTACCGACTTTAATAATGTCCAACAATATTTTTTTATCAACAATTTTGAAAATCTTATTCGATTTTTAACGCTGATTACCATCAAGAAAAATGTAAGATTCAAATTTTTTTGAAATGCAAACCATTTTGAAACTGTTAACGGATTTTGCTGGGTAACGAACTTTCCCAAGCTACTGTTAAAATTGTTTGCATCAAATTTGAATCAAGTCGGACGACAAGTGCGAACGTCAGAGAATATGTACATTGAACAGAAATATGTAAAACGTTGTGTATTATATAATTACTTGCTACGCGTTACCTGTTAAAAAATCCTGTACCATGTACCATAGTGTGAAATTATATTGTTATCCGGCTTCCAGCTATTATATTCTCTTATTTTATTCATTTCTTCAATTGACACAAATTTCTTCAGTTGTCATCCCGATGTCAATTAGAAAGTTACTGATCTTTAAGCGTTAATTAAAGCAAGAAGAATTAATTTCACATTTAAAAGAAATAGATTAAGCTTGAACACTAAAGATTTAGGTTAAAGTAAGTAAAAATGTTTGCTTTTGTTATTTTAGGATTTTATCAAGTTTCTCAATAGATTTTCCTTTTTTGTGTGTTTCCTTTTATACAACACAAAGGCGTCGGGGGTGGTAGTGGGCGGCGCTACTGCTTTCTGACAGGAATAATTGATAAAATCATGTCAAATGCCTGTTCCACGTTAATTATTCAACTGCGAATTGGTGCAGTTAGTCATAACGATCAAGTTAATTAACTTACTACCTGACCGCACGTTTCAGACATCGCCAATTTGCAAATTAATTAAACGAACGTCGACCTCTCGATCGAGACCGCCGTTCTTTCAGTTATCGATTATCGGTTGTCGATATTGTATTCCAATATCAATGGAGCACACTATAATTTACTCTTGTCAAAAGCATAGCCTATAATCAGCGTGTCATACAGCCTTTACCTTGACAACCACGTAAAACAGACTGCTTGTTAAATCTGAAAGTAAGTTTTGCACGCAACTGGTTTGATCAATTGAATCTTTGTACAGTTGTTGGCGAATTTCCATTAGGAGTGTTTTTAGGTAAGAGGCATACCTGTTAAAATTCTTGTAGTGTGCCACCAACCATTATTTGGATCTTCTAAATGATAGTTACCGTCTGCAATCATTGTAATTACATTTAAAATATCTAGTCTCAAACAGTAATTCATAACGCTGTCTAAACATAATAATAAAATTAACAAGCATGCTGTTAATTAATTATTTACAAACATCACTTCATTTGTTTATAGTCAACAATAAAGACAACAAATTTTCCATTAATTTAACTGGTAACATTAATATTTACGAAAAATGTTACTAAACCAGTTTTATAGGAAATGTTATGCTTTTTCTCCTTGAAGCGGTCAATATTGTGTTCTGCCGATCAGCCAGTATTATAGGAATGGACTTTATACAAGGTACCTTTGTACGAAATTAGATAAAAGGCCACTGCGTTTGATTTGAATTGCGTACGCTCGTCTTCGTTAAATTAAAGGCCGCCATCTTGAAACGGAAGTGAATAGGGGGGAATGTTACACATACGTTATTTGGACTTTACACAAAATACCTTACTATCAAATTTCAAAACAATCGGTCATTGCGTTTGGCCAAAATTGCGTACACTCGTCTTCGTTAAATCAAAGGCCGCCATCTTGAAACGGAAGTGAATAGGGGGGAATGTTACACATACGTTATTTGGACTTTACACAAAATACCTTACTACCAAATTTCAAAACAATCGGTCATTGCGTTTGGCCAAAACTGCGTACACTCGTCTTCGTTAAATCAAAGGCCGCCATCTTGAAACGGAAGTGAATAGGGGGGAATGTTACACATACGTTATTTGGCCTTTACACAAAATACCTTACTACCAAATTTCAAAACAATCGGTCATTGCGTTTGGCCAAAACTGCGTACACTCGTCTTCGTTAAATCAGAGACCGCCATCTTGAAACGGAAGTGAATAGGGGGGAATGTTACACATACGTTATTTGGCCTTTACACAAAATACCTTACTATCAAATTTCAAAACAATCGGTCATTGCGTTTGGCCAAAACTGCGTATACTCGTCTTCGTTAAATCAAAGGCCGCCATCTTGAAACGGAAGTGAATAGGGGGGAATGTTACACATACGTTATTTGGACTTTACACAAAATACCTTACTATCAAATTTCAAAACAATCGGTCATTGCGTTTGGCCAAAACTGCGTACACTCGTCTTCGTTAAATCAGAGACCGCCATTTTGAAAGAGAAGTAAATGGAAAAAAACTTTTACATAATTTATTTGGACTTATATGACTTTATACCTTCATATCAAATTTAAAAACATCTGTTCAGTGCGTTTGGTTGTTAAAACTGTGTACACTCGTTTATTGTGTAACAGACAAACCAAATGCCGAACGAGCGAGTGGAAACCGAGACTTCTTCTCTCTGTCATTTATAATATTAAGAATTAAAATGCAATTAATAATGATTTTTAAACAATCATAATTTCAATTAAAATATTATTATCGAAAGAATAACTGTGCGAAATCAGCTGTTTTGGTTAACGTCTTCCACACCTCTCTATCACCATAGCTTAACAATTTTTTATTTATTATTAGACCAAATGTTTTTATATTTGTAAAGTAGAAATTTTAAAAATAAACTTTTTTTTTTTACTTTACACATACGAGGGTTGATCAAATATAAACGAGACTGACTTTCTAAAAACTTTTCCGTTGGGCATTGAACTCTAAAGGGTGGGGTTTCAGGTAGCCTGGGAGGTTTGGGACGGGCGTAGACGGGCAACATTTCCGTTCGGACCCTTCAGTATAAAACTATACAGTGAGTGAGAGTGAAGTGCACGTTTCCGTGGAGCAGAGAATTATTATTAAGTTTTTGGCCAAGGAGGGGGTCAATCCGACTGAAATCTTTCGTAGATTGATGGCTCAATACGGGGACAGGACCCTGTCAAGAGCTCGCGTTTTTGCTTAGCACAAGGAATTCGCCGAAGGACGGGAAGCAGTAGAAAACCTGAAGGCCAAATCACGATCGTCGGCCGGGAAGGTAATGGCCACTGTATTTTTCGACAATCAAGGCGCCTTTCACGTCGATTTCCTCCATCAACGACGCACAATAAATGCACAATATTATTGCGATGTTTTAGAGGCCGCAAAACAGTCTTTTCGTAGGAAAAGGAAATCTAAACCGGCGAGAAACGTCATTCTTCTTCACGATAATGCCCGAACACATTCGGCGAACGCTACGAGGCTTAAACTCGATCAAATTGGCTGGGAACCAATGGAACATTCCCCATACAGTCCAGACTTATCACCCTGCGACTATCACCTGTTTGGGCCACTCAAAGAGGCGCTTGGAGGCCAGCGTTTCGAAGACGATTCTGCGGTGGAGACCTTCGTGCTCCAATGGCTCAATGAACGCCCGAGAACTTTTTACGAAGATGGAATTAAAAAACTTCCAATCCGGTGGGGAAAATGTGTTACTCGTGCGGGAGACTATGTAGAAAAATAAGTTGTATCAAGAATAATTTGTAAGTAAGCAATAAATTTTTTAAAAAATCAGTCTCGTTTATATTTGATTAACCCTCGTAGTTTAAACAATTTTATTATTTCTTCATCATTATGTTCTTTTTTATTATAATAAGGTAATATTATGAAATGTACCCGAAATATGAGGTGTTTTTATAAATTCATCGTACACATTGAATTGAAGTGTATGTTACTTTCTAAATGTTGGTCTTATTTCTTAAACTTCGTACAAATTGATTTGGACAAGTCCATGAACGTATAAAGAAATCTTTATTTACCCAGGAATCTCATTTTATTTACTTCAATTATCATTGTTCGAAATATAAATATGTAAAAAAAATCATAACGTTTATGTTACACAGTTGTTTTGAAAATCTTATTTCACTATCGTAATCAGCGTTGAAATTGCATTTAGCATTTAAATTTTCAAAAGTTGATTGAAAACCCGACTTAGGTGGCCAATGGTCGAGGTGGCTGAGACACTGGACTGCGCGTCTCGTACGTCAAGGTCGAGACTGCAGTTGGTTTTATACTTTCCGACTCTTCGTCCTCATTAGTCTGATTGGCATAAATATAGACGTTAAGGGGGAAAGTAAAACCTGTTCTGCTTATAAAAGTTTAAAATTGCAGATCAAAAGGTAAATACCAATTTCCTTCATCCTTCATCAATACAACTCTGTGTCGTTGTGCTCAGCATGTTAAGACGAAAAAACCTGACGACATTACTAATGAATTAAAGTTACTGAAATTGTTACACCGTTTCCTTTGAAGCCTGATCCTTTTTTTCCACTTCTAAGTAAAACCTCGAAGAATAGCTAAAATATAAGTTTGTATTTACCGCGGAGATTATCGTGTGTAGGTTGTGCAGGACACATAATTCGTAATTGTGCGGCTCTTGCTAGGACCTTAGGGATCTTCAACAGAATGAGCTGGTCAGTGGATTGTTGGAACACTAAGGACACCAAACTGCTGAACTAGCACTAAAGGTTTAGTTGCACAATAGATCGTTGACCGCAGTACCTGTGGTTATATTATCCTTTCCTATAGTTTAAATCTAAGCTAATCTCTACTTCGTCAAGTCAAAAGTCTTAGTAGGTGCGACCATCTTGGTAAAACCATTTGAGACTTTCACATAAACATAAATCCTGAACTCTAGGATGTTGCAGTCCCCGGTAGGAATAGTCGATTCCTTCTATTTCTTCCCGAGCAAGTTGCAGTTTCTTGTAAATTTGTTCCGGATGTTGGCTGGTAGGCTGTCGTGTAATTGTGTACTGTGTGGCTGGAACCTCCTCGATGTTCTGCCGAATAACGATTTTCGACCTGTATTTGTACTCAAAATTATGACAAGAACCAAAACTTTTTAGAAATATGTTGTTAAAACCAGGGAAAGAATATACGAATCAGAATGAAGCTGCTTTGTACGGGAAATGCGAGGTGGTGTGCCGGCAGTAATGCTTGGACAGAAATGTAATAATCTAGCGTATTATAGACCCTTGATCGGGAGTACTGCGAACCAATCAGAAGCGAGTACTGGTTGACGGGAGAATTGTGAATTAGGTTCACAGGCGTAAGCCGTTTGAAAGCCGTTTGAGAAGTTTTTGAATTTAGCGTGGATGTTTTTCTGTGTCAGTAAGCGGAACTAGGTTGTGTAACTTTTTGATTAGCACTTTTTGATAGGGCACTTTTTGATTAGTCGTTAAAACTTTTTTTATCCAGCAAAAGCTGTTAGCCGTTATAAAATGGCGTTAATTTTGTATTTTAAAAATAACTGTTTATATTACATTTTTGAAATTCTTATTTCACTATCATATAGTCCTAAAACAGATTTTTTTTTTTTGTAAGGCGAAAAGCACATTGAGACTATTATCGCCTCCCTAAATGTAAGTGTGTGTTAGACTCGTATACCGCGAGGGACGTCTAAATCCTCTCAATAGGTCTGCTTCCCCCTGCAGATCAGAGTTTAAATTATTTATGTGTTGTGATATTGTTGCTGTTTGTGAAATACGCTTTAGCTATAGGCCTATAGAGGCATGCAACAATTATCTTCGGATTAACATGGAACTGATATGCAATTAAAACAAGTTTGATTTCACTTAATCGAATCCGCTTTAATGTACGTTGCCACGGCAACCGAAAGTGTACAATCTCGTAATACAGATGCAATTTGAATTGCAAAATGGTGGTTAATGTTAGGCGTCAACGTCTACTCTGCTGTTGCTTGTGAGATGTTCTGGTCACAGGAGTTGTCCCCCCCCCCATTCAGAATTTAGTTCATAATGGTTTTTCGTTTATTAACGCAGTGAATATCGAAATTCTTTGGAATAAGAATTATGTACTAGGAAAGGGGTTCTCGACCTTTTTGTGCTTCGACCCCTATTTTTTTTGTTTTTATTCCGTAGACCCACGTATGTTTACAATGTGTTGAACAAATATCACCGCAAATGAAGCTGAGACGGTTGCGGTTGATGTCCTTCGATTATCTTACTTATATCCGGGGAAATAATATTAATAAATATTACTATTAATCGGAAATCACCACGTTCTGATATCTTGAATCGATTTCTCGTCTTTCGCAATTCATTATTTACATCATGTCTCAACCAAGTAAGAACTAGGAAATGCTAACCATAGTGGTTCACTGATACTTGTTAATCTGATGTATTTTGTGCGAATGTCTTTGCAACTACAAAATTCAGCATATCCACTTGTTTGAAAGTTGATTTTGAGTTCCAGTTCTCTTTAAGTTCAGTCAATTCTTCTTGCAGTTAGAAATTAGTATCACTGTATCAGTATACTGATATTGACATCAGTCAACTTGATACTGATCAATTTCAATATTTGCAAATAAAAAAAGTGATTTTTTACAGTTTTAATTTTGTATGAAGTGCGCGTTGAGGGGTTAAAAATGGAATTTATTTCATCAACCCCCAATAGACCCCCCGAATTCAATCAATCCCCTCTAATGTCTCCACCTGGACCCCGTCGCGGATTACAAGTGCAAATCTTTACTGTCTCTCTATGATGAGTATGTACAAGGTAAGATCATTTCTGTTCACATGTTTTACTATCGGATTTTTTTATTACAGACTCCTGAGCGTACGTGCGTGCGTGTGTGGGGGTTACTGTTCGTAATTCTAGTCTCAATTGATTCGAACTTTAGGAAAAAAAATATTAGCTTTGACTAGTTCGTTAAACAGAAAAAATTGCTTTACAGGTTTCAAAATAACGGCTATTTCAAATCTTTAAAAATTCTTCCTCTTTTTTGTCGTATCTGTTTTTGAAAATCCGATTTCAACATAGCGTTAAACACTGCATAAATTAGCATTTTGAATATTAAAAACCCATTGAAATTAAGAAATATTTTTGTCGGCGGTCAGGGTTTATTTTCGTATTTTCATTTACTACGAATGCTAATATATGGACATTGTAATTGTGAAATTAAAATGTCAAAAAATATAAAGAAAAATACTTACGAAAATTCGCTACGTGATTTATTTCGTGATGTGCCGCGATTATTTGAAATACGCTTCAAATGAGCCAGCGAAACAGGTGTTAGTAGCGATTATTTGAAATACGCTTCAAATGAGTCAGCGAAACAGGTGTTAGTAGCGATAATTTTCAACCATCGGTCAAATTTTTACTTCTTATAATTTCAAAGTAATTGAGTACAAAAGAATATCATCATTTGGAACAATACTTTCTATTTATTTTTATCTCTGAGGTATTTTCATTATATTCCCGAACAAGCGCTGCAAATAAACCTATCCCTTGAGGATGGTATTGTAGCCTAGCGATTCCTTAAGGATGTAATTTAAGGTTATAGTCAAGTTACAAAATGGTGGCCATTGAAAATCTTAAAAATTTCTAACATTATAGGAAGTATGTAGTTATAATTATATTCGGTTTTTGCAACACGAACATTGATATATCCATAAAAATCAGGATCGTTGAAGTACTGTAGTATAAATTTGATTTAGAAGAATTTATGGGTTAGTAATGAATTACATTAAAATTAAAGATAAATACTAAGGCTACCAAATGCGGAGTGAATATGAACTGCAATGAGAAGCGTAGTTCGCGTTAGTATTCAAATGGTACCCGTAACCAAGGTAACGAGATGTAGTAAGTTTGGGTGAGTAGGGAAACTGAAACCTAAACAGAGTCGAAGCTATCGGAGCGTAACGCAGTCGATTGACTCCGCTCGGCTCTATTACACTTTCAGTGACCGCACTTTCATTAAAAGCAGTACGTTCGGACTTGTATGCGTAGTCCGCTCCGCATTTGGTGGTCATCCGGTCTAACAGTTATTAAAAACTTTACAATTATAGTGTGCAAACGTTTTACTGTATTTGTTCGTGTTTTAATTACGTATGTGTAACAATGATTAGCTGACTTACATTGAAATTAGTGCCCATTGTTATGAGACACAAATTCTTCAATTGAGCACCGATGTTAACCTCTAAATTACTTTTTTCTGCTTTACTTTATACCAGTTAAACTAATTAGGACGAGGGATCAGTTTTAACGGTAAGGGAAAAGCAACGGGAGCGACTGCGGCTCGAACTAAGAACATCTTGGTGCGCAGTTCAGAGACGCAGCAGAATGGCCGGTGCTTTGGGCACGTCAACCACCGAGGCCATATATAAAAAAAAATTAAATCTGTCGTTAGAAATGTTGTACGTATATGTGTGTAGTGTCCGATTTGATTCAAGCTTGGTATAAATATCGTTGTAAGTAGTAATACGTAACTTGAACAAGTTCCTTACCTCACAGTTACGAATACCGTTAACCCATTGGTAACGAAAGACGTATATTGCCCGTCCTTCTCTCTCAATGGCTTAAGTACTAAAGACGGGCAATGTCCGTCCTCTACTTCCCTGATCTCTTTGCCGTATATTTCTAGCCTAAAAGTCGAACATAGAAATATAAATCTATTTTCAATCTATGAGATATTTTTCCTTCGTTTATTTCCGTTGTTACTCGTTAATTTCCGCCAGTTTCTTTGTGAAGTTGTGTACGAATTTGACAGTTGTAGAAACATGGCTTCTCGTAAGGAATTGTTTATTTCTTCGAGTGCATTTAGTGAGTTTGTTGGGGATATTTTAAATGAAAGTAGTTGTGAGATTAGTGATAATGAAGAGCAAGAAGGTATTGTTGAAAATGACAGTAGTGATAGTGATAACAGTGATGATGAGATCTGTGAAAATATGCCTAATTGCAGACAATACTACACATAACCTACAAGTAAATGATTGGCAGTGGACTTCTAATCCAAATATAACTAAAATTCTGGTGACATTTTATAGGGAAAATCCCCCCAACAAGCAAAGCAAGGCCATCTAGAAAGTGTAGAGTATGTACTGCAAAAGGAAAAAGGTCTGAAACAATTTACCAGTGCAAAAAATGTAGTGTTCCTTTGCATTTGGAAAATTGTTTTGAAATTTATCATAGTCTGACAAATTTTAAAAAAAGGAAACAAAATGTACATAGTGTAAATATATAAACATAAAAAAATGTTAATATAGTGTTAAAAGTGTTGGCTAAATATGTGTTAACAATTACAACATTATGTAGGATAAAATTGGTAGGTTACTTGCTTTTATTATTGCACATAATCTTAGTGTAAACTACTGAAAAAATTCAGTACTGAAGGCCAATAGAATGTTAGTAAAATCCAGTTTCCAATGGGTTTCGTATGTTTTTGTTGTAAATTTGATTCAATCTGCATATGTTGTATTGAAACTTTTCTCATTTCCTCATTTTCCTATTTTTAATCCAATTTGAAAATTTAAATTGTTGATCTATGCAAAATTTAACGTTACTTTCAAGACGGTGATATGTTCAATATGTACACTTTCAAATATGTTCGTTGTGATATCGTTACTTTTTTTGAAAATTCATTCTACCACGTCAGCAGCTTGTTGCGATGTAACAGTACGAGTTGTCTGTGAAATAAAATATTAAAAGCAAAGAAATTTATGATGAATAGGACAGGAGACGGGGGAGCACTTAAATCATAGCATTGTACAATTAGCCCGTAGCTAGTCACGGCAGGTTAATTAGCCGGCCATTATAATATTACCGCAGACGTCCTTGGGGTATAGGGAGGGCGTGTACTCTGCACTCTGCAGAAAAGTGTAGGGATGTTAATTGGAAAAAAGAGGGAGAATTTCTCATTTCCGGTATTTGTTCGTTATAATAGAGTAATGTCCGTCGGACTGTGCTGGCTTGATGGAAGCGAATTTCAGAAAGCTACGAGTACAGCACCTGTTAATATTGCATAAAATTCATTAGTGTATTATTTCCATACACGAACATATCAGTATGTTAGCGTACAAGTAAACTAGGAGGAGAGACTTCGCAACTGCCGATCTCCGGCATCTGTACTTTCTGTTTGCAATACAGTAGAGCGTCGATTATCCGAAGCCCGGTCATCCGAAACGTCGGTTAACCGAAAGCGGTGGCGCGGCGGCCTGACAGCGCAGCGGCCAGACAGTGCCGGCGCGGCAGCTCGACAGCAGTACAGTATCAATATAGAGTGTGCACTAGCACATACAGTGACGAGTCAGTCTCCGTGTTGTTTAGACCGTTTGTGCTTCTATTTGTTTTGCTGTGTAATTACCGAATGTTTAATTTTACTTACCTAATGTTTATTTTTTCATTATCAAAGAGTTGTTTTGCTGTACAGAACACTGTATACTGTACTGCTTATATTTATCATATGTCATTAAACAACTGGATGAATTTATGTGCTGTACGTGTCTACTTGTTCCTTAAATTGGTTCTACCACTGTTAAATTATATCACACTACCTTTTTTCGAATATGTTCGTTTATCCGAAAAATCGATTATCCGAACACCCCCCTGCACCAATTGTTTCGGATAATCGACTCTCTACTGTAATTATAATGGAGATGTTTTGTAATTAAGACCTAATAACCCTTTCTAAGCCTAACCTGTACTATAGAATCAACAAACGTGTTACAATTCATTACAATAACTTCTCTAGTTCCTATTACTTACTGTCAAACTCATAAATACTTCGATACTAAAATTTCATTATTACTTATTATTACTTGTATTTGCAAACATAATTCATTTGAAATAGTATTATCGGAGGATGTGATGCGAAATCAGCTGTTTAGGTAAACGTTACCTCCACCCGTCGCATCGTCATAGCGTAACAATTCTGTTTTCATTTTTTGTGTAGAAATATGATAATTAATTCTGATAGCCGTACACTCAGCTCGTAAACTAAAAATTTGTAAAAATGTGCTTTTTGCGGGGGGGGGTTTACCGTTTAGCAGGAAGATTTATAACTGAAGTCAGTGCGACAAATTCGAAAGTAAAGTACAGTGTGGGAGTAGATTTAGAAAAACTAATAAAAAGCCTGAGAAAATGTGAAGTTCCGTCTAAGATTATAAAATCGTATTGTATTGTGAAACGTATATGGTTAAAATTTCAGCAAAGCATGCTGTGGCGTTTTATTCTTTTGCTGTCTTTTTTTTTCGATAGTTCTCTGTCAAGAACTTATGTATTGCTTTTCCTAGGAAATACTTTTTTGTAGCTGTGAACGTAACTAGTTTTGTGATAACCTGCAGGTGAAGCTGTGGGATGGCTTGGATTACTTACTAATTTTGTAATAATTCGAGTTAAGTTTGGGGAAAACGACACTGCGCTTGAAACAGTTCTGGTTGTGCGACTGGATTGAGTGGAAACGAACCTTTGAACGGTAACAAGCGGGATGTGTTACTGTATGATATTACGGCAGTAGCGCCGAGAAGTTTGTGACGTCATTAGGGCGGGAGGAGGCTCGAGAAAGTTTGTATAAATATAAAAATGATTTGCATATCAATGCGCGGGAGTCGTTTTCATTTGCATGACAAACTGTTCGTCTCATTAAGCCTTGGCTTGGGTCACTCACGATTTTATTACGTTTCATTACTTTCTCTGCTGCAGAGGTAATCGAGAAAACACCATAGAAACTCTCCTGACTAGTTCATATGGAACATTTGTATAAAACAATGTTCCGGTCCTAACATTTCATTACACTGTTCACTAGAAAAAATAATAATAATACAGTAGAGAGTCGATTATCCGAAACAATTGGTGCAGGGGGGTGTTCGGATAATCGATTTTTCGGATAAACGAACATATTCGAAAAAAGGTAGTGTGATATAATTTAACAGTGGTAGAACCAATTTAAGGAGCAAGTAGACACGTACAGCACATAAATTCATCCAGTTGTTTAATGACATATGATAAATATAAGCTGTACAGTATACAGTGTTCTGTACAGTAAAACAACTCTTTGATAATGAAAAAATAAACATTAGGTAAAGTAAAATTAAACATTCGGTAAAGAAAGAATAACATTTGGTAATTACATTTGGTAAAGAAAGTTGCAGTTCGGTAATTACACAGCAAAACAAACAGAAGCACAAACGGTCTAAACAACACGGAGACTGACTCGTCACTGTATGTGCTAGTGCACACTCTATATTGAGACTGTACTGCTGTCGAGCTGCCGCGCTGGCTCTGTCTGGCCGCTGCGCTGTCAGGCCGCCGCGCCACCGCTTTCGGTTAACCGACGTTTCGGATGACCGGGCTTCGGATAATCGACGCTCTACTGTAGTAATTTCCGGAACTTGCACATGCACAGTAAAAAAATTGCTCACACTCGTCATCTTACTCAGAGGCGCCATCTTGAAACGAAAGTGAATGGGAAAAAGTTGTTCATATACGTCGTTCATCTCCTAACAAATTTTACAACAATATGTCAATTCGTTTGTCCGAAACTGCGTAACAAAGAAACAAACCAAATGCCGAACGGTCGAGTTGACACAGAGATCTCGCAAAACGATTCCTCAACAAGTGTCCAGAATTAGTCTAAGGATCGGTGTTCGTTTATAAGTCGTGTTTGCTTCTTACCCTTGAGACTATAATACATAGATATTTCATTGCATAGGATATCTTAAAATAAATTCATGTCACTGCAACAATTTATAGACTGAAGGATGGGCAGTTCAGAGCACTCTGGTGTTCTGATTTGGTACTACGTGCATTTTACTTTTCATTCTGGCGTCCTTATTCTAACATTAGATAAGTGCTATATGTATTGTAGATTCAAGTGTCGGCCTGATCGAATGGAAATTCGCTAGAAAGTACTATTTATATAAATTTTATCATGTATGCAATGGTGAAATCTGATTTCAAAAGGCATAAGAAATTATAATTTTAAATAGACGAAATTTTAAAACGTATGAACGTGTAATGACACGTTGATAAAAAAACATTTTCGTATCAAGTTCGAATTAAAACGAACAAAAAACAAATTTAATGTCTCAAAATGCTTGTTATCGGTCAATATATTGTGCACATTCTATATTTGATAATGGTTGTTCCAATATTTCAGTTTGCGACTGATATTTACAAATATTACATTACTATTGGCAGGGTTGTTTCAATCTGATCGACGCAAGCAATTAATTATTGATTGCAATTTGTAATAATTAATGTGTTGCAATTCATCCATTACAAAGGGTTTTGTTAAACATTTGTGGCGATGCCAATTGAAACAGCTGATTGGTTTTTCATAGCCGTATTGTGGTTTTTTTGAAAGTCAAATTTGTTCGGTTTATTGTTCTGCCAAACGTGTTGAACAACATTTGTAAACAGTAGTAGTAATCTGTTCTCCTACACACACCGGTGTATTCTCCTGCGTGAGTGGAAATTAGGTGAAAAGAAAGTAAATTCCTAACAGTAGCTTTTGAAAATCTCATTTCGCTGTTGTAACCAGCGGTAAAGTACGAGGGTTGATCAAATATAAACGAGACTGATTTTTTAAAAAATTTATTGCTTACTTACAAATTATTCTTGATACAACTTATTTTTCTACATAGTCTCCCGTACGAGTAACACATTTTTCCCACCGGATTGGAAGTTTTTTAATTCCATCTTCGTAAAAAGTTCTCGGGCGTTCATTGAGCCATTGAAGCACGAAGGTCTCCACCGCAGAATCGTCTTCGAAACGCTGGCCTCCAAGCGCCTCTTTGAGTGGCCCACACAGGTGATAGTCGCAGGGTGTTAAGTCTGGACTGTATGGGGGATGTTCCATTGGTTCCCAGCCAATTTGATCGAGTTTAAGCCTCGTAGCGTTCGCCGAATGTGGTCGGGCATTATCGTGAAGAAGAATGACGTTTCTCGCCGGTTTAGATTTCCTTTTCCTACGAAAAGACTGTTTTGCGGCCTCTAAAACATCGCAATAATATTGTGCATTTATTGTGCGTCGTTGATGGAGGAAATCGACGTGAAAGGCGCCTTGATTGTCGAAAAATAAAGTGGCCATTACCTTCCCGGCCGACGATCGTGATTTGGCCTGGAGGTTTTCTACTGCTTCCCGTCCTTCGGCGAATTCCTTGTGCCAAGCAAAAACGCGAGCTCTTGACAGGGTCCTGTCCCCGTATTGAGCCGTCAATCTACGAAAGATTTCAGTCGGATTGACCCCCTCCTTGGCCAAAAACTTAATAATAATTCTCTGCTCCACGGAAACGTGCACTTGACTCTCACTCATTGTATAGTTTTATACTGAAGGGTCCGAACGGAAATGTTGCCCGTCTACGCCCGTCCCAAACCTCCCAGGCTACCTGAAACCCCACCCTTTAGAGTTCAATGTCCAACGGAAAAGTTTTTAGAAAGTCAGTCTCGTTTATATTTGATCAACCCTCGTAGTAATCTGTTCTCCTACACACACCGGTGTATTCTCCTGCGTGAGTGGAAATTAGGTGAAAAGAAATTAAATTCCTAACAGTAGCTTTTGAAAATCTCATTTCGCTGTTGTAACCAGCGGTAAAGTATGTATAAATTTGCATTTAAAATTTCATAGAAAACGCTAACTACAGAAAACCTATTTTAGTTTGAATCACATCGAACCAATATTTCGAACGTAAAAGATCTTACAAAATTTGTAACGACTCTTCAGAAATTATTCTGAGGTGTACTCATTGGTACTCATTTCAATATTAGTCCTTGGTCGTAACATAAATGCCTTTCTAAATAGCTCGAAAGTAGATAATATTTGGTGGCCGGTCCATTGACATTGTGAACGTTGAGATAATATTTTTAATTTTCCTTAATTTTAAATATACACATTCAACAAACACGTATAATATGCAGTGAAGCCCTTATATCCACGGATTAAAGATTACCTAAATAGTAACGAAACCTCCTGCCGTTGGTATTATGTTCTTATCTAACGTAATACAATAATTAATTACAGATACATAACAGCAGTGATTAAACATCATGTATAATACAAACACACACTCCACCACACCCTGTACAGTAATTAGCTTTAGGCGGTGTTGTGAACGCGCTTTACTTAATGACGACGCCTGATATTAATTGTAATTCTAGGGGTTCATATTGTAATCCTCCCTCAGTATTTCCCTACAATTCGTGGAAACATTGCTACCATTCAATGCAAGGACGCGTCCCCATACCCCTATAATAAACCTGATCAGTTTTGGATTTATTCAGTCATATTTAAGGTGGCGTCTTGTTTACACCTTGAAATCTAATAATAACACAGGTCTACAACCAAAAATTTGATTTGATAATTTTAGCTAATCTTTATGTTTTTTGGTGTGCTGAAACCGAAAATGAAGTCCGTTTTTCTCTATCACGTACAGATTTTTTTCAAATCCATAGAACATAATATACCTGCTATACACATAACGGTCCTGGATTGACAGTTCCTCAGCCCCCTCGTGACTTGGACAGTATAGATAGGGAAGCTAATAGAGAAGCCTGTATGTCGGAGAGCGATGAAGTACACAGTGAGTTCAAAGCAAGCAGTTCAGAGGATGAACCTGAGCTTATTTCTCAACAGGAGTTGAACGACTTAGTGAGAGATCTTGGACTTCCAAAAGATGCAGCTCAGTTACTTGGCTCCCATCTTAAAAACAAAAATTTATTACAGCCAGGCACTTCTTTTTCATGGTATCGACACCGTGAAGCAGTTTTTGTTCCTCACTTTGCTCTGGATGAGAATCTTTTTTATTGCAAAGACATTCTTGGTCTGATGAGTCAATTTGGTGTACAATATGACCCGATTCATTCATAGACTCATCAAAGCGAAGTCTAAAGGCTGTTTTGTTGCACAATGGCAATACTTATGCTTCAGTTCCAGTTGGCCATTCGGTACATTTAAAAGAAACATACGAAAATTTGTCATTAGTTCTCGAACGAATTCATTATAATGAGCATAACTGGTTGATATGTGGAGACTTGAAAGTACTCACTATGCTCTTAGGTCAGCAATCAGGGTACACCAAGTTCCCTTGTTTTTTATGTTTATGGGATAGCCGAGACAGAAATTCCCATTGGAACAACAAAGACTGGCCATCACGAGGAGCTCCGTCGCGAGGCCAAAAAAATGTAATTAGGAGAAGTTTGGTTCCTTCTGACAAAATCCTGCTACCTCCTCTACACATAAAGCTAGGGCTGATAAAACAATTCGTAAAGTCTCTCAATAAAGAAGGTGAATGTTTTAAGTACTTATGCTCCAAGTTCCCAGGATTAAGTGATGCAAAGCTAAAAGAGGGGATCTTTGTAGGCCCAGATATGCGGAAACTTTCCACAGATCCACATTTCACTCAGACCAAGAATGAGAAGGATAAGGAAGCTGGGAATTCTTTTAAAGATGTTGTTTAGAAGTTCCTTGGTAACGTGAAGGATCCCAACTACAAAGGTATCGTGGAACGCATGTTGAAGGCATTTCAATTACAAGGTTGCAACATGAGTTTGAAGGTTCACTTCTTACATTCGCATGTGGACTATTTTCCCGGATAACTTAGGGGAAGTAAGTGAAGAACAAGGGGAAAGGTTCCATCAGGACATCAAGAAAATGGAACGTAGGTATCAGGGCAAATGGAACGTAAACATGATGGCTGACTATTGTTGGATGCTGCAGCGTGAATCATCTGAAGAGTCCTACACCCGGAAACGAACACGGAGAAATTTTCAAGAGAAAAAAAAACGTTTTCATAAAAATAATAACTAAATATGCCACTGTTAATTCTGAAGCTGTTATTTCTACTCATTTATGTATTTTGTACAGTAAACAACATTGAAATAAATAAAAGATCATGAAAACTCTTATTCGCCAATTCTGTTTTCTTTTAATGGTAGTACCTCTGCCCTTACTTGAGATTGAACAATTTACTTACGTGATAGAAAAAAACTGACCTCATGTTCGGCTTCAGCACACCAAAAAACATAAAGATTGACCAAAATCATCAAATCAAATTTCAGAAAGTTTATTTTTGTAGACCTGTGTAATTACAGGACATGTCAATATAGTAGTTCATACGCCAGACTTTTGTGAATGTAGTCTAGGCTGATAGAAACACTTTTTGCCTAATAAGTATGGCTGATAAGTAAATTGTTTCGAGGTGTCCTAAGTGCGTTTTGCTTTACAAATAAAGTGTATACGAAAAAAATTAAGCACATATTTTTTCATTTGTTGCTGATTTTAAAAAATCCTGTTTGGAAGCTGTTGACAAATTTAACGTCAGGAAATTCAGTCTAATTTCTCCTGATCGTCATATATAAAGATACGTAACTCATGTCAGTGTAGTACAGTATTCGTGTCACAGAGCTGTCTCGCTGACGTTATGGAAGCGAATATCAAAAAATTTGATATACAATATTATTAGTATTTAAAATTACTATAAAAATAAACTCTGGCCGTCGTAGAATTAAGAAATTTCGGCAGAATACGAAAATTAATAACGATAATTCTTTTTTAACGCTGAATAAAGAGAGTTCATTAGGCTTTTTATAGTGTACGAGTATGTATAATTTTTAACAATCCTTCAAAAATTATTAACAACATAGGATATTTTGCTTTAATTTATTTGGAGTGTATATGCATTTAACCACAGTAGCAGGTATGCATACAGATAAAAACATCCATATGCTATACACTGAAATTTGACTTGTTCTATATTTTTAAATATTTGAAGGTTCCGGGTGTGGGTCGTACGGTAATTGCTTACTCATTAACCAATGGAAATTCACTAATAATGTATTAAAGAACGAAGTTAAAACACCCTACAGCTTGCGCTCTGGATTGTAGGCTACTGTAATGTGAAGCAGGTTTTTACGTGAGCATTCCTGTAATTAGCTTTGAATAAGTGTGTTCTAATTACAGTACATCCACCCTAATTAGTTTGTGTTATTTTTTTCTGTTTTAAAATGGTCTCTAGTACATTTGTAATGTATAATAACAAATATTTTAATCTGTACTGTTATAATAATATTTGTATAGTACTAAATTTCTAAGACATGTATTACTTAGGTAATATCAGTAAGTAGAATAGGCTATTTTGTATCTCAAATAAATCCAGTTATGATCTGTCGCAAAACAACGAAAACTGTGTGTACTTAGAGAATTTAATTTTGGATGTGTGTGTTATTTAAGGGGAGCATATGTAAGCCTACATAGGGGATTTGCGTTGGAAAATGTGTGCAGTTAGAGGATTTGTGTTGGAAATGTGTGTTTTTGGGGAACATGTGTAGGCCTACATAGGTGATTTGCGTTGGAAAATGTGTGCACTTAGAGGATTTCCGTTGGAAATGTGTGTTATTTAAGGGGAGCATATGTAGGCCTACATAGGGGATTTGCGTTGGAAAATGTGTGCAGTTAGAGGATTTGTGTTGGAAATGTGTGTTATTTAAGGGGAACATGTGTAGGCCTACATAGGGGATTTGCGTTGGAAAATGTGTGCAGTTAGAGGATTTCCGTTGGAAATGTGTGTTATTTAAGGGGAGCATATGTAGGCCTACATAGGGGATTTGCGTTGGAAAATGTGTGCAGTTAGAGGATTTGTGTTGGAAATGTGTGTTATTTAAGGGGAACATGTGTAGGCCTACATAGGGGATTTGCGTTGGAAAATGTGTGCAGTTAGAGGATTTCCGTTGGAAATGTGTGTTTTTGGGGAACATGTGTAGGCCTACATAGGGGATTTGCGTTGGAAAATGTGTGCAGTTAGAGGATTTCCGTTGGAAATGTGTGTTATTTAAGGGGAGCATATGTAGGCCTACATAGGGGATTTGCGTTGGAAAATGTGTGCAGTTAGAGGATTTGTGTTGGAAATGTGTGTTATTTAAGGGGAACATGTGTAGGCCTACATAGGGGATTTGCGTTGGAAAATGTGTGCAGTTAGAGGATTTCCGTTGTAAATGTGAGTTATTAGAGGATTTTCGTTGGAAAATGCGTTATTTGAGTAAAGTCTAAATGTTAAGACCCAAATCGGAGATCTTTAGAATATCTTGGAAGGATCGCTAAAATTATAAATAAAGTGTGTGTGTGTGTGTGTGCGCGCGCGCGCGCGTGTATTATATCACTGTTTTTAATAACTTTGACAAGTTCGTTAACCAGGAAAAGTCATTCAACAAAATGACGGTCATTTGAAATTGTTAAGTATTCATATTTTTTATGAAAATATGATTTCATTATTTTAATCAGTTATCATCTTAATTATCAATATTTGAAACTGCAGAAGTTAGCATTTTTTAATTTTTCAGAATACTTTAAAATTAAGGAATTTATTTTGCCGGCTAGGTTAAGAAACCTAGACAGGTTCTCTTACGTAATTTCAATCTCATTTAAATGTTTAGAACGATTATATATGCACATTTTATTTCTAATTATAATATTGAAATGAGAGGTTCAAAAAAAGGTAAAATAAAAATAAATACTTAACCGGAAATTCCCTTCTATCACGTCAGCGAAACACCTGCTTGCTGCGATTATTTAATTTAAAATAATGATAACAAAATCAAGAGTAGCCAGGGGAAAACAGTTGTGAAAAATTGAAAAGAATTGAAAATCAACCATTTGTATCATTTACCTCGAATTTTTCGACAGATATTCAGAGTCATAACTTCTCTCACATTGTTACCGTTTTATTGCTATTGATAGTTTCTTCTCGTCTAAACTCAAGCGTCTTCAGTGTGTACATTCCTAATAAGCTGCGAGTATTTGGCGATCTTCCGCGATGCAAAAATATAAAAGTTATATTTAAAACTGTGTTATATTTAGATTGTTATGACATCAGAACTACTTGTAACTCGTACAGTAAGTAGTCCTGTTCTCCGTCTGATACCACCGGGGTCTAAATAAACAATTTCCGTTTGTAATTACTTTTGTAACATTGGACGTGTATAGTCTTAAATAATTTATAATACTTCCTAAGCTTAGCCTGTGTAGTATAATTACCAAATATGTGGTAATCACACTTAATTACAACAATCACTTGAGTGTTTATATCCCCAAACCACATAAATATTTTAAAGTTAACTATTTCAAATTGGCTTTTGCTAATGACGCGTGCGTAAACGGAATATTTTTGCTAGTTTACGTTTGAAAACGAGCTATTGGAGCGGCCATGTGGTAAGAGTCCATACCCGGGAAATCTTGAAGTGTTTGTTTGTGTGTGTGTGTGTGTGCGCGCGCGCGCGCTTACGTTCGCAATTTTGGTTCCATTTGATTCAAACAGCATAAAAATCGATTTTAGCAATTGCTTGGACGAGTTCGTTAAGTAGCAAAATTCTTTCATCAGTTTCGAAATGGCGGCTATTTAAAATCTTTAAAAGTTCATAACGTTGTTTGTATTAATTTTTTAAAATGAGATTTCATCGGCGTTGAAAAACTGCATAAATTAAAATTTTGAATATTCAGAGTCCGTTGAAATTAAGAAAGAATACGTTTTTCATGGCGATCAAAACAATGCATCAACACGTTTTTCGTGGAATCGTACTGTCGTTAATATATGTAGATCCTAATGCTGATTACGATGGTGAAATCAGAATTTCAGAAAGATTGATATAAAGGAAATACTTCAGAAAATTCGCTTCTATCACGTCAGCGAGTCAGATGCGTGCCGCGATTATTTTGTGAGCGCGCGCAATTGCGTGTGTTTTAGCACTCGTGTTCGCAGTTTTCGTCCGATTTAATTTAAACTAATATCTTTGTCATGTTCGTTACTTAACAAAATCCGTTACACAGTTTCAAAATGGCGGTCGAACTTAAGGAATTTTATGTTAATCTCTTATACGAAATACGGAAAGACATTTTCGTAATCATTTTGTTTGTTTGTTGCAGGTATGTTGAGAGGTGTATAACAGGCAATTAAGTAGATGTACATATGATACGCTAGTGCAGTCAGGTAAACATATTTACTATGGAAAAAATAAAAATGGTGCCAAAATTTTGTTCTCATTCAATTATATATATATATATATATATATATATATATATATATATATATATATATATTATTATTATTATTATTATTATTATTATTATCTGCGCATAGACCCTGTTGGATCACGCAAAGCACTCCGACTCATGTCTTGTTCCTTCTAATCCTCCACACCTCCTCATCCTGTCCCCATGGATCCTCTTCCGCTCCTCCGTCCATTTTACCCCTGCTCTCTTTGGGATTTCATTCTCTGGGACCTTCCAACCGAGCATCTTTCTCCTGTATGCGCGCCTGTCTTCAACATCTGTCGAGTCTATTCCTGCGTCATGTAGGTCTATTCTGACTTGTGCGATCCACGACGTTGTTGATTTGACACCTTGTATATACTTAAGGATTATGTTGGCAAGTCTCGTTGTTGGGAGTCTACTGATGTGTCCATAGAACCGAAGCCTCCTTCTTCTGATATCTGCTGCCAGGTTCGATATCTTCTCTGTGGTCTTCCGGGAGTGCAACCTGTATCCATCTTCTGTTAATCTCGGGCCAAGGATCTTCCTCAAGAGTTTGCGTTCTTCCTTCAAAATACCCTCCATGGTAGCTTTTGTGTGGAGTGCTAGCGTCTCGCTTGCATATAATACCTCCGGTTTTATGACTGTGTTGTAGTGTCTGATTTTTGTGTGCGTCGACATACATCTCTTATTGTAGATATCACGCGTTATACCGAGAGCCCTCTTCATTCTCAGTAGCCGAACCTTTTGCGCAGCCTTCTCGCCACCTGTGGGTTCAAGAATTTCTCCCAGATATTTGAAGTGCTTGACTCTGTTTATCTTACCATATTTTGTGTTTAGTTCTTGAATATTTAATTTTGTACAGAAGAATTCAGTTTTTTAAAAGAGATCTGTAGACTGATATATATATATATATATATATATATATATATATATATATATATATATATATATATATATATATATATAGTTTGGGAACTAAAGATGAAAAACCCCGAAAAAAACTAGTTAGTGTAACGCACGGGCGGGTCCAGCGAAGGAGAAGGCTGCCCCAAGGATAAACCCAGTAACTCATAAAATATTATTATAATTTCCAATATATTCATCCACATATGCAATAATTCCCTATGGGCCTGATTACATTATTGATTTACTTGAACTAGATCTACTTCAGGGTAATAAATCTTTACGATAAATTCAATAAAAAATATTATTTATTGTAGTACTCATTGTTAGTTTTTTGGAGTCCCTGTCACATGGAATACATAAAATGAAATATATAGAAATTAATATAAATCAAAATTATAAAGGAAAATACATTTCATAAATATTTTTATGAAGTTCATGGTTTTAATTGGTAATTCACTTGAGATAGCGGAAGTTAACTGTCTTTTTTTCAACATCACGAATTCATCAATAATTTTGTTTGAGTCGATTTTTCTTTTATTTCTCTGTACACTCATGTACATCGTGTCCACGCATCCGCTCGTGACTAACAAATGTTGAGCGTACTTACTCCTTTTCCCGTCATTTCTCTTCGAGAATAAATAACTTAAACTTTAACAAGACCCGCTGCACCTGTGCATGCAGGATTCAGAGATACCCCCGTTCGGAAATACAGTAAAATTATGTCATTTTTATTTTATTTTTTCATATTTCTTCAGATTATTTCCAATTCCAAAGAGGAACTGCAGCCTCAGCCCTCCTCTTGGATCCGTCAGTGCTGTAACAGCAATCAGGTTTATTTGTATTTACCACCGCGGTGTAAATTTTATTCATTTCAAAAATGTTTTACTAATTAAGAGTCATAAATGCCCTCAGTTTAAGCAAGATTTAGTTTCAATAAATAAGACCACTGCTTTACTTTTTCCTATAATTCCGGAATATGTTTGGGGGGTACTGTACCATTGCTTTTTTACTTAGTGGCTACATTTAATCAAAAAATATTTTTAACAGAATTTTTTAATAAAAGTGGTCCCGCGATATGGGCAAACCACGTCCAGTTAAAATCATTCGATTATTTATAGCCCAACAAATCACAATCATCTGCGAGCATAAGTGTAGTATGATAAAGGTGGGTTTTCACTTGTATTGCTGGTTCGTTTGGAAGGAATTATTTTTATAATACGATCCGTGCTTCGACACAGCACTAACAAAGCATCAGTCCAGCACAAGTGAAAACGGTCAGAAGACAGTCTTAAGACTGTGTTAGTGTCGGTTACACTACTTCGTGTAGTTCCGTCATCGTTCGTGTCTATTCGTCATTAGCGAACGGCTTCTGTCACATTGCATATCAATTCCGACGCCACAACGTGTTTAATTCATTCATTGTCAGTTATTTGGTTTATTATTTGTTGTGTTAAAGAAAGAATTGATGCAGAATTGTTGATTGAGTTAATGATAGAGCAGGAGTGCTTATGTCACCTCCGACGTGTGAATTATGATAATTATCACATCAAACAAAATATATGAAAAGACATTGCTTCTAAATTAAACTCTTCAACAGAAATATTCTAAAAGCAAATACACATAACCATAAGCTATAACAGTTTCTTCCAATCGATTCAGTTTAACTGAAGGGAGAAGTGAAAAGAGATCAGGAGGTGTACAGCACCAGCGCGGCATTACAGTTCAGCCACTTAGTAATCGGCGTTCGCGAGAAATTCTCGCGCATGTAGGAGAATTCCCCTCCAGCTCCCTCCAACAGTTCAGTGACTCAGACGTCTGCCAGTCTAAGTTTACAAAATACTCAGTAAGAGTGAAGGAAAAAAGGAGGGAGCTGTGGTGAGAGTGTTTGTACTCGACCTTTCTCTCGCACATTTTTTTGTCAGTCCCACTTGTGTTTTTAGCAGGCCGTTGTCTAAGCAGCTGACCTATAGCACTACTGCCTGCACTACAAGTGAATATCCTCCCTAAATGTACAGCATGGAGTTCAGTCGTGAACAAATGTGCTTCAGCAGACTTGACAAATTGACAGCGAAGTTTTGCTTATCATATTTTTTTGCAGTAGTGATTGTGAAGGCACTTATTTGCAGGCTGGCAACTTCCTTATCTGCGTTATTCCTAAATGCCTGTCGGTTGATTCCATTCCACTCGGACTGTTCCTCTTACCCGCTTGCGCATAAGAAATTATCGATAGTTTAACTATGTAGTACAATATCTCGTGTATCTATGAAAAATTGGCGCTGCGTTCACGTTCAAATGTAACGAGAAAGCTCTTTCGTTAGTATCAGGACTTCTTTTCCATTAAACACGTTTATGAGATAAATTTGTTTTTTCTAATTGGGGCGAAGGAAGTTGTCGAGTCACAGTTTCACAGCAAGTCCTAGCTGCCTTACTAAACTAAATTATTATGGCAAAGTGCACGCTCCACGTGACAAATATTCCATTTACACAGGTAATCATGTTAGTCTGGGAGTTCTATTAGCCTACATTTTACTGTCATAGTGTATCGCAGCTGTGCACTCTCACACTCCCCCTCCCCCTCTCCCTCTCCTGTTTTAACTTCATTTTCACATAAAATCAAACTGACATGTAACCTGTAAAATTACGAGGGTTGATCAAATATAAACGAGACTGATTTTTTAAAAAATTTATTGCTTACTTACAAATTATTCTTGATACAACTTATTTTTCTACATAGTCTCCTGCACGAGTAACACATTTTTCCCACCGGATTGGAAGTTTTTTAATTCCATCTTCGTAAAAAGTTCTTGGGCGTTCATTGAGCCATTGGAGCACGAAGGTCTCCACCGCAGAATCGTCTTCGAAACGCTGGCCTCCAAGCTCATCTTTGAGTGGCCCAAACAGGTGATAGTCGCAGGGTGATAAGTCTGGACTGTATGGGGGATGTTCTATTGGTTCCCAGCCAATTTGATCGAGTTTAAGCCTCGTAGCGTTCGCCGAATGTGGTCGGGCATTATCGTGAAGAAGAATGACGTTTCTCGCCGGTTTAGATTTCCTTTTCATACGAAAAGACTGTTTTGCGGCCTCTAAAACATCGCAATAATATGGTGCATTTATTGTGCGTCGTTGATGGAGGAAATCGACGTGAAAGGCGCCTTGATTGTCGAAAAATACAGTGGCCATTACCTTCCCGGCCGACGATAGTGATTTGGTCTTCAGAGGCGCCCTCTCTCCCCTCTTCCGCCACTCCATATTTGCCTCCAAAAACGCGAGCTCTTGACAGGGTCCTGTCCCCGTATTGAGCCGTCAATCTACGAAAGATTTCAGTCGGATTGACCCCCTCCTTGACCAAAAACTTAATAATAATTCTCTGCTCCACGGAAACGTGCACTTCACTCTTACTCATTGTATAGTTTTATACTGAAGGGTCCGAACGGAAATGTTGCCCGTCTACGCCCGTCCCAAACCTCCCAGGCTACCTGAAACCCCACCCTTTAGAGTTCAATGTCCAACGGAAAAGTTTTTCGAAAGTCAGTCTCGTTTATATTTGATCAACCCTCGTATTTGTGCCTTGCTATTTTGGTAACAAAAGATAATTGTTTGATTGCATGGATTTGTTCTTTTACTCGCCCTACACTTAAGCGCTTTTCTTTACCTCCCGTATCGTGGTGATTCGGACGCTGGTAACTTATTTTAAATGTTTTTCTTAAAATGATTTATAAATAACAGTATTCATAATTAAAGTAACAGGTAATAACAATAAACGTTAGTCAATATGTTAAAATTATTTCCTCCGCAACATAAAATTTTAATGTATACATTTATAAATAGCATCTGCAACTGCGTAGTACAAAAGTACGTTTCAACAATCGCAGAGCATGCAGATATGGCGTACTAATTTGCTATACTAATATAACTAATATAGGCTGACCAGAGGGCCCCTATGGAAGTTTTAAGTAAACACAGCCTTTTGAATAAGAGTAGTCGTTGGGGGAGCGGTAGTTGATAAGAAGGGAAAATATGTTTAAAAAATAAATCGAAAAGCGATCGGTTTGAAATAATAATCAAAAATTTATGACTGTCAACGACCGTAGTATTTACATTAACCTGTTGTTAAAGAGAATAGTAACGAGAACTCAGTAATTTTGAATACAAATAAGTAAATAAAGATGAAATATTAGAACATTGTGTTTTTGCCTCTTACCTGGTATATCATGAAGTCCATAATAACCTCAAACTGTACTTTACAAAGTCTACAATAACCTGTAACTGTATTTTGACATTTTAATTGTACTTCTTATTTTATGATGTCCGTATTAACAATAGATAAATACAAGATGGAAGGAGAAATCACAAATATATTTGTGTAAAAACAGTGTCCAAAACATTTACGACTGTCAGTAGGGCCACATAACCTATAAGTTTAATGACTTTTAAGTAAATATTGAAATTGTTCTAAGTACGAGGGTTGATCAAATATAAACGAGACTGACTTTCTAAAAACTTTTCCGTTGCACATTGAACTCTAAAGGGTGGGGTTTCAGGTAGCCTGGGAGGTTTGGGACGGGCGTAGACGGGCAACATTTCCGTTCGGACCCTTCAGTATAAAACTATACAATGAGTAAGAGTGAAGTGCACGTTTCCGTGGAGCAGAGAATTATTATTAAGTTTTTGGCCAAGGAGGGGGTCAATCCGACTGAAATCTTTCGTAGATTGACGGCTCAATACGGGGACAGGACCCTGTCAAGAGCTCGCGTTTTTGCTTGGCACAAGGAATTCGCCGAAGAACGGGAAGCAGTAGAAAACCTGAAGGCCAAATCACGATCGTCGGCCGGGAAGGTAATGGCCACTGTATTTTTCGACAATCAAGGCGCCTTTCACGTCGATTTCCTCCATCAACGACGCACAATAAATGCACAATATTATTGCGATGTTTTAGAGGCCGCAAAACAGTCTTTTCGTAGGAAAAGGAAATCTAAACCGGCGAGAAACGTCATTCTTCTTCACGATAATGCCCGACCACATTCGGCGAACGCTACGAGGCTTAAACTCGATCAAATTGGCTGGGAACCAATGGAACATCCCCCATACAGTCCAGACTTATCACCCTGCGACTATCACCTGTTTGGGCCACTCAAAGATGCGCTTGGAGGCCAGCGTTTCGAAGACGATTCTGCGGTGGAGACCTTCGTGCTCCAATGGCTCAATGAACGCCCGAGAACTTTTTACGAAGATGGAATTAAAAAACTTCCAATCCGGTGGAAAAATGTGTTACTCGTGCGGGAGACTATGTAGAAAAATAAGTTGTATCAAGAATAATTTGTAAGTAAGAAATAAATTTTTTAAAAAATCAGTCTCGTTTATATTTGATCAACCCTCGTATGTTATGCAAAAAAGTGGCATTTGTAATGGGATTATCAATTCGTCATTAATATGTTAGCTTCGAAAAATATACAAAATATTGTGTGATTTTTTGATACCGCGCATGCACATCCATGATATTGTTTTACCTATGACAGTTAAAAGTGTATTTTATGTTAAAATTTTCCACAAACAGTAATTTGTAGCGCAAAATCGTTTTGCAATGTCAGAAGCCGGTTAAGAAATCTTTCTAAAGACACCTTTATTTATGCCTGTAGTATGTGCTGAGAAAAAGGAATGTTAACTCGAGAAATGATATATATATATATAATCTAATCTAATTCATATTATATTTCTGAAAGTTTATGTGTTTGTTTGTTTGTTTGTTTGTTTGTTATTCAATCACGCTTTAACCACTGGTCCAATTGAGATGAAATTTGGTACGAATATGGTTTAAGTATCAGAGATACACATAGGCCTATTCCCGTTTTACAAAACGTCATTATACTACTTACCCAGCCCAAAATAATTATCAGTTTTTAGTTTTGTGGCATGTGTTAACTGTAGTTATTTACTGGACCTGACATTTAGGTACCTGAGATGAACATAGATTTAATCCTATTTTAAGAATATTAATCTGCGTTTTATTTATTGCAAAATTATTGCTTTTAATGTAACATTTTCAATATTTTAGTTGAATTTTTTTCAAAACTGACTTTGATTTGTTATTTTGTGTTGAATTTTCAATATTAAATGTAAACAAATCCCTACACAGAGTGCCAATTGTAAGGTAGTATATATATTTGTGTAATTACATTATATGAAAAAATGGTAAATATGCAGTGTAGCATATCCTGGATTTTTCGATATTTTTGTTACTAAAATGCTTTATTATGTGCCCAAAAGCAAGAATCCAAAATATGAAAGCACGAGAAGTACGATAAAAATCGAAAATAAAAGTGACCAACATAACCTCAAAATTGCGACCCGATGAAAATCAGTAACGTGTTGTAAATCGGTAAAACAATAAAAATACGTCTAACACGGATTTTGGGTGATAAGAAACCCATTTTTTAAAAGAATACTGCATAACCAAACTGACACGGTTGTTAGGCCTAACAAGGTGATGCGTGAAAAACCTTTATATTTTTTTAAAGAATATTACATATCCTAACTGACATGGTTGTTAGGCCTAACACGGTGATGCGTGAAAAAACCTGTATATTGTTTTAAAAAATACTACATAACATAACTGACACGGATGTTGGGCCTATCACGGTGATGTGTGAAAAAAACCTTTATTTTTTTAAAGAATACTACATAACCTAATTGACACGGTTGTTAGGCCTAACACGGGGATGCGAGAAAACCCTTTATATTTTTTTAATAATACTACATAACCTAACTGACACGATTGTTAGGCCTATCACTGTGATGTGTGAAAAAAACCTTTATTTTTTTAAAGAATACTATATAACCTAATTGACACGGTTGTTATGCCTAACACGGTGATGCGTGAAAAACATTTATATATTTTTAAAGAATAATACATATCCTAACTGACACGGTTGTTGGGCCTATCACGATAATGTGTGAAAAAAACTTTATTTTTTTTAAAGAGTACTGAAAATCTTAACTGACACGGTTGTTAGGTCTAACATGGTGATGCGTGAAAAATACTTTATATTTTTTTTTAAAGAATACTCCATAAGCTAACTAACATGGTTGTTAGGCTTAACATGGTGATCCATTAAAAAAACCTTTATTAATTTTTTTTAAAGAGTACTTATAACCTAACTGACACGGTTGTTGGGCCTAATACGGTGCTGCATGAAAAAAACCTTTATATTTTTTTTAAAGAGTAGGCTACTCCATAACTTAACTAACACGGTGTTAGGCCTAACACAGTGCGTGAAAAAACCTTTATATTTTTTTAAAGAATACTACATATCCTGACACGGTTGTTGGGCCTATCACGATGATGCGTGAAAAAAACCTTTATATTTTTTTAAAGAATACTAAGCTACATATCCTAACTGAGACGGTTGTTAGGCCTAACACGGTAATGCGTGAAAAACCTTTATATTTTTTTAAAGAATAATAGGCTACATATCCTAACTGACACGGTGGTGCGTAAAAAAACCTTTATATTTTTTTAAAGAATACCACATATCCTGACTGACATGGTTGTTGGGCCTATCATGGCGATGTGTGAAAAAAACCGTTATTTTTTTTAAAGAATACTCCAAACCTTAACTGACACGGTTGTTAGGCCTAACATGGTGATGCGTGAAAAATCTTTTTTTTTTTTTAGAATACTCCAAAGTTAACTAATATGGTTGTTAGGCCTAACGCGGTGATGCATTAAAAAAACCTTTATATATTTTTTAAAAAAGAGTACTCCAGAACCTAACTGACACCGTTGTTGGACCTAATACGGTGATGCAGGAAAAAAGCCTTAATTTTTTTTAAAGAGTACTCCATAACTTAACTAATACGGTGGTGCGTTAAAAAAACCTTTATTTTAAAAAAGAAATTCACCATAACCTAACTGACACGGTTGTTGGTCCTAACACGGTGATGCGTGATCTTTAATGTATATTACGATTGCTGGAAAAGCCGTGACGGGTAACAGGTAATCATATTATATTTCTGAAAGTTTGTTTTTGTTTATTTGTTTGTTATTCAATTATACTTTAACTACTGAACCAATTGAGATTAAATTTGGTATGAACACGGTTTAGGTACCTGAGATAAACACAATACTATTCCAGTTTAATTGAAAAATAGTGAATTTTTAATAATACTGTATTTTATTAAAATATGACAGGACTCTGTTTTAGAGTATCGAGTAGCAAAAATGTATATTTTTTGGCCGAAAACCATAAATCGTTATAATATTGTAAATAGAAATATATTAAAATGGAATGACCTATTCTGATTTCGAAAATCGACTATAAATTTTATTGTCTACATTATAATTGCAGGCAAAGCCGCAACGGGTAACAGCTAGTATATATATATATATATATATATATATATATGATTTTAACGCTGATTCTTATTTTCTTAGTATTGCTAGTTTTTTGCGATCGTTTCATCGGCAAAACAGTTGCTTGCCGAAACTATATTACCTTTCAGTAAGTGTTTATAAAATAAAGTCGATTTATGCAAATTAATTCTGATTGCATTTCAAACCTAAGAACGTTGAAACGAGTTTAACTGCGGAAAACATTTATTTTTCATTTCCGAATTGAATTTACAGTAGGCTACAATAAATTATGTATTTCGTTTATATTAATGTTCGGGAATAACAAACCAGAGTATTTATATAAAAGTAATTAATTAATCAGTGCAAAAATACGGTTATCTATAAAATATTAAATATTCATAAATTGTAAATTCTAATTATTACTGGACTAAGCTTACGTGACTCATGATAGTGATTAAATACCTGACATTTAAAGGCTTACGGTTATAATATCCTCGGTAAATGTAGGTTAATTAACAATTTAAAATCTACCATTTTTTACGTTTTCACAATATGGCGAACTGTAAAAAAATGGTGAACATTAAAAAATTTATTTTGAGTTCATTAAACTTTCAGTTTTCAGTTTCCTTCAGTAAATATATATATATATATATATATATATATATATATATATATATATATGTTATAGGTCTACATTAATAAATGTTTGTACGTGCGCATAATGTACAGCAGTACAGCCAAGTAGGCAATATGGCGCGCGGAGATCTGAAATTTTTGACGTAGGCGTTCAGGAGAAATCTCGATGAAAAACAAAGAAATCGTTTTTTAGGTCGTTTTACCCCCCCCCCAAATGGTTGAGTTACTAGATTTCCTTTTTGGAGGGAGTGAAGTATTATAGAACAAAAAATGCCATACATAAACTGTAAAAAAATTATTACAGAGTATTATTTTGACAATAAAATTGAAAAGGGTATAAGAACCGATATTCTAACTCGTGCTTTTATTTTACCGACAATTGGGCAGAAACAGTATGTTGCAACTGCCTCGTTGTTTCTATGAGAAGCAACACTAACGTCTGACCCAAATATAATGTACGTTCCATTTTAAGTGTTCAAGAAAAATATCCAGTATGTATTTGTAAACCGTCTAAGAGATATGTTTTTAAGAATAATTTATATTTAAAACTAAAATAAATATATTACTTGTATAGGTTAATAAGATATAATGTTAAGGTATTTCAACTTTTTTGTGATTTTCCTTATCGGAGTGAGGAGTGGGGGTTGATTCCTTGATAGTTACTCCCCTGGTGTTTGGGATTACGAATCTCCTAACCGGGGTCCTTTAAAGAATGAACTACCTGTGGTTCAACAATGTCATCTAATACATATAACTATAATGTAATATTCCTATATTGTTTCAGCTACATGTACACCTGAGAACAACACAAGAATGAACATTGTTGTACTACCTGATCAAAAATTTCCCCGAAATAATGTTCCAAGATCCTCTCCGGAAACTCGTGCCCCAGTTAGTTTAACCCAGAAAGAGAAGGCGAAGAAGTGTACGTTAAAACTGTCTACTTACTACGTAGACTGCCGACCCCTTGCCGTCCAGCACCGCCTGGCCGGAGTGTCCTCTTGGTTGGTGCACCAGTCACTTTACGACTTATAGTTGGCCTTCAAACGACAATTCGGTCTCCCCAGAATCGATTGACCCTCTAGTCCTCCAGAATCGATTGACCCTCCGGTGCTCCTAGAATAGATTGACTCTCTGGTCCCTCCTCAGAATCTACTGATCCTCTGGTCTTCCCAGAATTGACTGACCCTTAGGTCCCCCAATAATCAAATGACCGCGACCTACTTCTCCCAAGCTTTTACCTAAACTGCTGTTCTACATACCAACTGGCAGTATGGATGCAGTTTCATAATTTTTCTGCGCTTTTGTCAGTTGTGTTAATTCTTTGGTTGTACCCTGTATTTACAATTTTAAAAACTAATAATTAAATAGATAATTTTAATACCTAACAATACTGGCCTTCGTTGAACGTTGTCCCCTATGTCAAAACCAGGTTGTCTGTACTAACAGGGTTTATATTGGAGGATAGTTATATGTATGAAAAAACATTGTTGAACAACCTATAGTACATTCTTTAATTGACCCCGGTTTTGAGAGATTATAAATTCCTAACACTGGAATAAAGTATAGTATTGGGTCGGTGCACAGCTAGCGGTTCAAAGTATGCAGGAAAACGTGCTCGAGTGCCCTTCTGCAGGTCCTTTCTTTTGCCGAAGTGGAGACTGTGTCAGACCGCAAAGAGATTCTCGTTGTAGTGTTGTGATAAAAATAATTAATTGAAGCACACAGCTATTTCGATGTTGAGATGTATATACAGCGGAATCTCGATATCCGTGACCGACAATGCAATCCTCGGATACATCCCAAATAGGATAAAAACTCGTCCGTGACCGACAATGCAATCCTCGGATACATCCCAAATAGGATAAAAACTCGTCCGTGACCGACAATGCAATCCTCGGATACATCCCAAATAGGATAAAAACTCGTCCGTGACCGACAATGCAATCCTCGGATACATCCCAAATAGGATAAAAACTCGTCCGTGACCGACAATGCAATCCTCGGATACATCCCAAATAGGATAAAAACTCGTCCGTGACCGACAATGCAATCCTCGGATACATCCCAAATAGGATAAAAACTCGTCCGTGACCGACAATGCAATCCTCGGATACATCCCAAATAGGATAAAAACTCGTCCGTGACCGACAATGCAATCCTCGGATACATCCCAAATAGGATAAAAACTCGTCCGTGACCGACAGTGCAATCCTCGGATACATCCCAAATAGGATAAAAACTCGTCCGTGACCGACAGTGCAATCCTCGGATACATCCCAAATAGGATAAAAACTCGTCCGTGACCGACAGTGCAATCCTCGGATACATCCCAAATAGGATAAAAACTCGTCCGTGACCGACAATGCAATCCTCGGATACATCCCAAATAGGATAAAAACTCGTCCGTGACCGACAGTGCAATCCTCGGATACATCCCAAATAGGATAAAAACTCGTCCGTGACCGACAGTGCAATCCTCGGATACATCCCAAATAGGATAAAAACTCGTCCGTGACCGACAGTGCAAACCTCGGATACATCCCAAATAGGATAAAAACTCGTCCGTGACCGACAATGCAATCCTCGGATACATCCCAAATAGGATAAAAACTCGTCCGTGACCGACAATGTAATCCTCGGATACATCCCAAATAGGATAAAAACTCGTCCGTGACCGACAGTGCAATCCTCGGATACATCCCAAATAGGATAAAAACTCGACGTATTGTCTATAAATACGAACTTTATTTTAAATTTAGGGAACAGAGTAAATTAAAAAAAACGAAATTATAAGAATATTGTACTGCTTTGTTTGCGTGTGGTAATTACGAATGATATTTAGAAATTGTGTAAATTTGGTTACATTTTTTTCTTTCAGTGATGATTTGAGATACTTTGTAACGAAACACAAGAAAACTTATGATACTGTTCCTCAAAGTTGCAACAGTCCCGTCAACATGGCAGTGCCACTAGTCTCTCGCGTCTGCGCAGTTGTGCGTTCCTCGCCTTCATCTTCACTTTTTTTATTTATCTTCGTTGATTAGAATACAGCGTAAAGTTGAACTTTATACCTACAGTTAGCATGTGTAAAGTACAGTAGTACGCCTGCGTCAACTAATTATATTGATTATAGGTATAAATAAATACAGTGATAATTTGTTCTCACGGGTTTTCTCAAAACAATTGACCGATCGAACCGAGGTCTGTGTTTCAAATCGACCTTCTTTGACGTTTGTTTTGCGTTTTTTTTTTTTTTTTTGTTAAGCAGTTTGTGCCAAACGCATTGATGGTAACTTTTGTAATGGTCGAATGACGTATGTGTAAGATTTTTTCCATTCGATTTCGTGTCAATATGGCGGTTTCTGATTTACAATGACGAGCGTACGCAGTTTTGGCCAAACGATTGTTTTGAAAAGATCTTACGTTTAAAAAGATAACGGCCTTCGACGGGTGTGGTTGCTGGCTATTTTCTGTAGGCTGAAAGGGTATTAAATTCCCAATAAAATTGACCCAATAACATTTTTGTTAAATACGAGGGCTATTCAGAAAGTAGATTACGTTTTTGGATAAAAAAAACTAAGTACAGGAAAAAAATTTTATTATATACATTTGAAAGAGGAACTAAAATACTATTTTTCGACGTAATCGCCAAACAAATTTAGACATTTGTCATATCGGTGAACTAGCTTTGAAATTCCCGTGTCGTAGAATTCCGCCGCCTGTGACGCCAGCCAGTCAGTCACGCCCGCGCGGAGATCTGCGTCGTCATCGAAGCGCTGTGTTGCAAGCCAAGTCTTCATCTTCGGGAATAAGTGGAAATCACTAGGTGCCAGGTCCGGACTGTAGGGTGGATGAGGGAAAATCTCCCACTTGAAGGCCGTCAAGACGTCTTTTGTTCGATTTGCCGTGTGAGGGCGGGCATTGTCGTGCGAAAACAACACTTTTGCACTCAGTTTTCCTCTCCGCTTGTTCTGGATAGCTCGTCTTAAAAAAGGTATTGCCAAACATTACGAAACTTTGTTTTAGAGGCCGAAAAAAAGGCTTTTCGTAGGAAAAGGAAATATAAACCGGCGAGAAACGTCATTCTTCTTCACGATAATGCCCGACCACATTCGGCGAACGCTACGAGGCTTAAACTCGATCAAATTGGCTGGGAACCAATGGAACATCCCCCATACAGTCCAGACTTATCACCCTGCGACTATCACCTGTTTGGGCCACTCAAAGAGGCGCTTGGAGGCCAGCGTTTCGAAGACGATTCTGCGGTGGAGACCTTCGTGCTCCAATGGCTCAATGAACGCCCGAGAACTTTTTAAGAAGATGGAATTAAAAAACTTCCAATCCGGTGGGAGACTCGTACGGGAGACTATGTAGAAAAATAAGTTGTATCAAGAATAATTTGTAAGTAAGCAATAAAGTTTTTAAAAAATCAGTCTCGTTTATATTTGATCAACCCTCGTAATAACAGTTAAAGATTCTGTTATAGGAAATTGTATGCGTTTTTAAAGTAGCCCTAAAGTCCTTTAAGTATTCCAATAAAAGTTAATGGTCATTAAATATTTATAATTTTTGACGCCTAAAATTGAAAAGGCGATTTATTAGAATACATTGTTTTTTGTCCGTATTCAAAACGATAGATTTCCATTAAGCACAATGTATCGCAGCTTTTTATGCTCCCTCCGCGAGTCCCGCTTCTATTGTGGACCGCCATTGCGTGACTGTATTTGCAATTATTTGCGTGCCTCGCTTTAAGTGGTTTTACTTCTACACCTCGCTGTAAAATCGGAAGACACAGTAGGCCTATACTTAATATCTTTTTCGCCTAAGATTATTACCTGCTGAATGGCAATTCAGCAATAATAAGTAAACTTTATTATTTATTAGTGAATGGCAATTCAGTAAACTTTAAATAAGTTTACCGGCATGTAAAGGCCGGTTTACTTACCAAATTTGTTGTGAATTAAAACGCAAAATTATTTACTTCTGCAAAATTTTCAATGGTTTGTATTCGTCGAAGTCAAGCAAATAAATTATTTGAATGTAAGAATTAAAATGCAATAAATTAATGATCAGTAAAAAAATTCCATCTGTGGTAAGAAGTCAGCTGTTTTGGTGAAAATTAAGTTGAAATTCTTTTTATATTCTTCTTCTTTTCTGCTAGGATTATTATCACTATGTTCAGTATAATGATCTGTCTTCCCTAGCTTCGTCAATTCTACTTTCATTGACGTGTTTCGGAGAACCTTCATCTTCAAAAACTATATCTATACTCTATAGTTGAGCATAGATATAGTTTTTGAAGATGGACGTTCTCCGAAACGCGTCAACTAAAGTAGAATTGACGAAGCTAGGGAAGGCAGATCATTAGGCTATACTGAACATAGTTTAAATTAAGTCTCCACACTTTGTACCACCGTAGCGTAACAATTTTCCCGTTGCATGTTACACCATGTGTTTGTATATGATTAGAGTAAATGTAGGATTGTATAATACGAATAAAATCTGGTATTGCATCTGCCGATCAGAGGTTTGCGATCGTGCAGTCAGTAAAACTGTGGACGTTAATAACAGTTATTTAGTTACAATTAATTGTTTGTTGCGTGAAATACTACTACTACTCGTAGTTCAAAGAACAGTAAACGCGCTGTATATTCTTAATTACTATAGGTACTATAGGTACGCTGCGTTCGTAACTTGTACCGCCAATTTAACAGGTAACCGTAATATTTACGAAAAAATTTAGTGGGGCCAACTTTATTAGAAATTTCATGCTTTTTCTCCAAGGAGCTGTCAAAATTATGATAGGTTTAGTCGTTCAGGCAATATTACAGGAAATAACTACACTGTCAATGTTAAACCAGAGGCCTCCATCTTGAAACAGAAGTGAATGGAAAATAATCTTAAACGTACGTCTTTTTGGCTTTATACAAGGTATCTTCGTATCAACTTTCAAAACAATCGGCCAACGCATTTGCCCGAAACCGCGTACATTCGTTGTCGTTAAATCAAAGGCCGCCATCTTAAAACAGAAGTAAATGGTGAAAAACCTTACGCATACGTTATTTGAGAGCTTCATACGCGATATCTTCGTATCAAATTTCAAAGAAATGTGTCATTGTGCTTGGCTAAAACCGTGTACACTCGTTAATTGTAAATTAGCTGCCGCCATCTTTAAACGTATATGAATGGCGGCTTACACATACGTCGTTCGGGCCTTATACAAAGTATCTCCATATCAAATTTCGGTTTTTAGGCTAAAACTGCGTGACAAATAAACATACGCAAACCAAATGCCGAACGGTCGAGTTGTAACAGATACCTCGCGAAAGTAATTGAAGCTTGACTTACTGTAATATTGTAATTATATCTTCCCGATTATTACAAGTGCCGCACTTTGAACATACGTAGAGGAAGGGGTGCAAATGTGGAAACGTGTGGGTAATGTGGAAACGTATTGTATCTGGCCAATAAAGTGCTGCACGCCAGCAGGATTAGAGGTAAACATTTGTAGTAGTTCTTATTTGTCTTTGTAAGCAGTCAGCAGTCAGTCAAGCAGTGGATAGTGTCACAGTGAGTCAAGTTATTTTCCTGGATTTTTCAATACTTTTTAGAGGTAAGCTTTAGGCATTAAATTCGTCTAACTATCTTGTAAATATGTTACTTTAGATTAGGTAGGTTATAAAAGGATGTACAAAGAAGGTCTTGGCAGTTTTCAATCTGACCTAAACTGATAGTTTCGCAACATAATCTGCTTAAATTCGAGATGGCCAATGTGCGGGTAACGTGGAAACGTACATGTGTTGGTATTGTGGAAACGTTTCCATGCTCACTGTAGTTCAGAGCAAGATACCACATGTAGTTGGACTAAAGGATAAACGTCAAGTATGTGCCATTACTTCAGCAGAGAGAGGGTCACTGGTAACTGTAATATGCTGCATGAGCGCCTGTGGTAATTTCATACCACCCATGATGATCTTCCCCAGAAAGAACTGGACTGATACTATTCTTGTCTCTTCAGTAGAGTCAAATTTGGATCTTCAATTGGTGAAAAAAAACCTACCAAAGAAGATGCCCTTTGTATTTTTTGCGGAGACGCATTTTCTAAAGACGTTCGGGGAGAATTGTGGATTAAATGGTGTAATGTGTGAAGAGTGGAGTCACTCTTTGTGTGCTGGATGTGAAAGTGACACTTACGTATGTGATTTCTGCAAGTAAATTTAGTGTAACAATAATTTTAAGGCGTTTCCACATTACCCGCACTTTATGAAGTTTTCAAAAAAAGTATTACAAAGACAAAACGGTTTTTTATTCTTTACATGCATAGTTTTTATATTAATTAGTATTATATTTATATTTAAAACATTATAAAGTTACTTTAAGCAATTTTTAAAGCTAAAAAACAATTAAAAAATTTTTTATTCAACAAAAACAAAATGGGTTTCCACATTTGCACCCCCTCCTCTATTTTAAACAGAGATATAGTCCTTCTGGAATGTATGGTGAAAATAGTTTAAACAAAATCCATCTTGAGATATTGATAGATTTATCCGTTACCGTCTCCCTTCAGCTAAAAACATGGTTTTACAATACCCGACCCGACTGTTTTTCTACAGACCGAACGTAAGGTCCTATTTTGTAGTATTTTGCTTATAGTCTCAAGTAAAATCGGGATTTTTCTCAAATGATTTTCACCTAAATCTGCTCAAATGTAGTGCATAAGTACCCAATCAATAGGACGATATATACCGAAAAAATATGATGCAGAAGACAGTGGAGAAACAACTTAAAAACCGCCATAATTACTCAAAATCGGTTCATTGAAATTGTGGTTATTTTTTGAAGATTCATAACCCATTGAATTAACAATGCTAAATTTTCGTAATTTTAAAGGGATTCAGGAATTAAAATGCTGATTTACGCAGATTTTAAAAGCAATTACGATGGTGAAATCAAATTTTCAAAAAAAAAAAAATTGATATTCGGAATGACTCCTATTTTGGAATGACCCCTATTTCGGAATGATCCCTATTTCGGAATGACCCCTATTTCGGAATGACCCCTATTTCGGAATGACCCCTATTTCGGAATGACCCCTATTTCGGAATGACCCCTATTTCGGAATGACCCCTATTTCGGAATGACCCCTATTTCGGAATAACCCCTATTTCGGAATGACCCCTATTTTGGAATGACCCCTATTTCGGAATGACCCCTATTTTGGAATGGTTGAACGGAGTGTGCTGGTTAGCGAATTTCTTTGCTTCCAAGCTCGATTTGCGATTTCAAACTTCCACACATCGATTTCCGTGCCGAGTTTATTATTTAAAATTTTTTTTTTTATTTTTAGTTTTAAAGCGAAAAGTACATTGAGGCTATTGTCGGCTCCCTAAATGTAAATGTGATTGTAAAGTGTTAAGTCGTAATTGTAGTGTTGTAAGTGTAAGTGTGTGTTAGACTCGGGTACTGCGAGGGCCTTCTAAATCCTCTCAATAGGCGTAGCTAGTCTGCACCCCCTGCGGGGATATAGCCTATATATATATATATATATATATATATATATATATATATATATATATATATATTTTAATGTTTTAACGACCCTCAAAAATAGATCTAGATGCCAGGACACACGCCTAGGCCTCAGACTTAACATTTCAGACTTAACATTTCAGTACGTGAAATTGCCGTCAGTTATATCGTTCTTGTGAATAGAATTGTAATTAAAAAGCAAAAATCATTAGAACTGGTTTGCTACACAATGTAAATAGGTCAACTAAAGAAATACAAAAATATTGTAAAATACCATTTGTAGCAATATAAGTTAAGCAATTAGAAATTCAATCTTAGATAAAACTAATTATAAGCCAGCTTTTTAATATACATCGAATTTTGGAAACAAATTAACATCAATGATAAAATAGATCTTTCACTGAACAATGGTGTATATAAAACTGACTGTAAAGAGAGGCCTTGTGAATACGTAAGAGCTATAAAAACTCGCGTTAAAGAACATTTCAATTGTTGGAAGTATGGAAAATATGACTTAGATTTTGCGTCATTTATTAAAATGCTCATTCTTTTAACTTGAGCAGTATCATTGCAATCCATAAAAACCAAACAGGTGTAAAACTAAATAATTTATGAATTCTGGAAATATATAGATCTATTTATAAAAACCCTAATTTTAATTTAAACGAACCCCTCTCACTTACTTAAACCTATTGTTTAGGGGTTTCACCGACCTTATTTTATATTGTCAATCCTTCCTTTGTTTACCTTCTTTGTGACGTCTAAATCCTCTCAATAGGTGCAGCTAGTCTTGCACTACACTTTTAAAAACGCGTGCGCACACACTTTATATGTTTCCCCTTTAAAAAAAACATCTAGAAACCAAAATCGACGCTCGTTGCAAGGTCCCGGGTGGGTTTTACCAAGAAGACCATTGAAGTGGCTTAAAACATTGTCCAGAAAAGTTAAGCTCATCTTGAGAAGTCCTGGCACGTTCTCTACACCGCGTGTAATTTTGCATATTTAATTTAGAAGCGTATCAAATTTCGGTCTCAAAGCAGAAACTTTTACTTTGAATATTTTATCTGGTACGAAGAAGTAAAGCCTAGTTTTAATTAATTTCACAAGACTGTCGTTGCTCTGCTAGTCAGCGCGGCTAATCTGGAGCCAAGTCGCCGATTAAAAAGTTTAACCTTTAATTACGTCGTACGCTTTCCAATAGCTTCGCTCATATTGTTGTAATGCTGGCTGTACGTTTCACAAGGAAACTGGCTGTTTACCAGCTGTTTTTACTCGAGTGCATTACGTGATTTTATAAAAGTAATCGCTTTATTTGTTGCGGTCGAATTAGATTGCTCAAAAACAAATGGTACTTGAAATGTCGTACACGCACGCGCGCGCATATATATATATATATATATATATATATATATATATATATATATATATATATATATATATATATATATATATATATATATATATATATATATATATATATATATATATATATATATATATATATGAACGTGATATAGCGTTCCGCCCCACCAAGTCACACAACTACTTGGCGGTTTTTACGTATCCATAATTTAAAAACGAAAACTTCTATAGAGTTGCCAGTGCTACCTTAACACATTAACAGTACAGTAGAGAGTCGATTATCCGAAACAATTGGTGCAGGGGGGTGTTCGGATAATCGATTTTTTGGATAAACGAACATATTCGAAAAAAGGTAGTGTGATATAATTTAACAGTGGTAGAACCAATTTAAGGAGCAAGTAGACACGTACAGCACATAAATTCATCCAGTTGTTTAATGACATATGATAAATATAAGCAGTACAGTATACAGTGTTCTGTACAGTAAAACAACTCTTTGATAATGAAAAAATAAACATTAGGTAAAGTAAAATTAAACATTCGGTAAAGAAAAAATAACATTTGGTAATTACATTCGGTAAAGAAAGTTGCAGTTCGGTAATTACACAGCAAAACAAACAGAAGCACAAACGGTCTAAACAACACGGAGACTGACTCGTCACTGTATGTGCTAGTGCACACTCTATATTGAGACTGTACTGCTGTCGAGCTGCCGCGCCGGCACTGTCTGGCCGCCGCGCCACCGCTTTCGGTTAACCGACGTTTCGGATGACCGGGCTTCGGATAATCGACGCTCTACTGTATTACCTTAAGGGCCTGATGAAGTGGTAAGAATTAAAAAAAACATTGTGGTAATGTTTAGGGTAAAAGTGTAAAAAAAACTATTTTAAAATGGCACTTTTAATCATTTTTCTTCAACATTGATGCGTCTACACCTTTGGACCGATTTTTGTAAATGATTACTTGTTTTATCCTTTTTGTTTGCAGTATATGTCTTTTGCGTAAAAAAAATCGAAAAATAAGTAGGTTTACACTTGTGAAATTGCAAAAAGTGTAAACATTTGTTTGCATACAGCCTAAACGACTTAACCATGTTTGTTCAACGGTCACTCATTGTACCCGTCGTGATTATTTTATGTGCTGCTTGCTTAATCGTAGAAAAAAATGTGTTAGGATTTATTAAATTGCATAAACCGTCAGAAAAAACATAATTAAAACTGGAAACATTGACATTCGTACAACTTCCAAGTACTGAACCAATTTCCGTCGAGTTCAGTGGTCAATTGTATTCGTTTTGGTTGTACTCGTAGTAAGCACTGTTTGCTTTTGTGTAAAAATTATAAAACTATTTCTTTATTTTATAATTTCACATTTCAATATTTTACATACCTGTTTGACTGATATCATATAGCGCGCGCGCGCGCGCGTGTGTCAGTCTTGTCTTTGTATATAGCTAGATAAATAGATGTGACACCTCTACCAGTTTTGCAGGCCAACCTATTCGCTACTCTCTATTTTCAGTGTCATTACGATTCATTACTTCTTTCTTACTATCGAAGTATAAAGAAAGTTTCGATATATCGAAAAATGATCTTGAGAATTTCATAAGTCTTCTGTTTTCGTGTCTTCTGATTACTTGGATATCTCAGTGTGTTTTTTCTCTTGCGCTTTTTCTTACTTTGGTACCATTTTTTAAAAACTTTGCAAACAATATAAGCTTTTTTGGTTAAAAAAATTGTTATCGGATATTCTCAGTCTTTTTATCATATTTTTCTCAAATATAATTTTATAAGTACCCAAACGAAACGAATTTCTGAACGTATAAAGTAGAACATTGTTTGAAACACTTTGTTTCTTCGATTTACCCTCGAACAGTAATTTTTTTATTTGTTATTGTGACGCGATTGTATGTTTTTTTATGTTCAAAACTTGAGCAAAATCTAATGAATTGTTTTTGAGAAATTTTTCCGATGTTCTTTTTTTAAGTACCTTCTTAACCGTATTTTTTCGTGGGAAATAATTGAAAATGATTAAGTTAGTGTAAAGACTTTGCACCATTTATATACTTACGTGTTAACAATTTCGTCCAGAACAATACTGCACGTTGGAACGTTAGGAATTTAAAATCGCCACGGCGAAGTAAATATGAATGAAGCGGTGGTTGCAAACGGTGGCCTCAAGGTTCTAAGAAAGTCTTGCAACTTATATTAAAAAGTCTAACTATCGCAGTCTATTCCTTAATTGGCTGCAGAAAGCATCTACCCTACAAGGCAATGTTATGCTACCAGTCACCGTACTGTATGCACAACTTCCTCTATGCTTGTACTACATGCTACAGTCTAGCCTTGTAGGAACGTATTAACTCAACGCCATTGTTATTTTCTGTTAATAAATACATTGCAGGGTGGTCGAGCCTCGCTTGGTTCACCATTTGTATCATCCAAAAGTTAAATCTTAATAGAATCACGCAGCTGTCTAGCTAACGTGCTAAAAGCGAATTCCAAACTTCGATTCCTCCATCATAGTTAGCGTTAAACCTGCATATATATATATATATATATATATATATATATATATATATATATATATATAATTTGCGCACATATAAAATATATATTGGTATTTTAAACATTCGTATTACAGTAGAGAGTCGATTATCCGAAACAATTGGTGCAGGGGGGTGTTCGGATAATCGATTTTTCGGATAAACGAACATATTCGAAAAAAGGTAGTGTGATATAATTTAACAGTGGTAGAACCAATTTAAGGAGCAAGTAGACACGTACAGCACATAAATTCATCCAGTTGTTTAATGACATATGATAAATATAAGCAGTACAGTATACAGTGTTCTGTACAGTAAAACAACTCTTTGATAATGAAAAAATAAACATTAGGTAAAGTAAAATTAAACATTCGGTAAAGAAAGAATAACATTTGGTAATTACATTCGGTAAAGAAAGTTGCAGTTCGGTAATTACACAGCAAAACAAACAGAAGCACAAACGGTCTAAACAACACGGAGACTGACTCGTCACTGTATGTGCTAGTGCACACTCTATATTGAGACTGTACTGCTGTCGAGCTGCCGCGCCGGCACTGTCAGACCGCCGCGCCACCGCTTTCGGTTAACCGACGTTACGGATGACCGGGCTTCGGATAATCGACGCTCTACTGTACTTTGAAAATTCTGAAAATGAACCCTGACAGCCGTCGAAAAAATTCTTCCCGACTATTGTGATTCCAGTAGTGAAATTGGATTTTCAGATACATCAAAGACAGTAGAGTTACGAATTAATCTACATTTGAAATGACCGCCATTTTGAAACTGATTAACTAATTTTGCTTGTTAACGAACTTGTCTAAGATATTATCAAAATCGATTTTTGTTTTATTTGAATCAAAAATGGGATTAAATTTGCGAACGTATATATATATATAATTTTAGTAAGTATTGTATTTAAATAATGAGAAATTTCTAATTACAGTAAGATATGCATTTTATTTGTAAGCTCGTTTAATTTTGTATAGAATATAGGATTTAGTATCAGATATAAGAGTCACATGGTATTTCATTTTAATTAATGGATTTTAGTATAGGATTGGATTTTTAGTTTCTCGTTTAAATCATGATGAACACGTTCTTTCTAAAATTAAAATGATCTTCCCAAAGTTAAGACCTACGAAGATCGATCTCGGGAGCCAAAATGAAATATATTCCAACATTATATTACAGTAGAACCTTTTCGTAGAAGAAAGGACATAATACATATACGTGCATAGTTAGTTTATTAAGGTACAGAATTTTGTTACATTGTATTAAATTTATTTTTTTTTTAAATTCTAAAAACATTTTTCTGTGTTGTACTCGTTGCTTCATGCTTATGTGGAATGAGCAGAAATCAGACAATATTAACAAAACCAAAAACATCTGAACCACATTGAAATGTTACAGAAATACTCGGAAGCAAAATCCGTACTGGTAAAACATTATTATTCACTGATCACCATCCCTTCTCTTCCTAATCCTTACACCTTTAGTTAAGTGTGTAAGTTTTTAGCGAATTTCAGCTGGAGCGACCATCATGGTAAGACCTATGCCCGAATGATCACTGATCCTGACCTCTAGATCACTTTTTTGAGTCGTTAAAGGTGTTATCTATTTAAAAAAATCACGGCTACTGACTGACTCGCTGACGTGATAGAAACGAATTACTGACATTATTTTAAATCTTACGAGGGTTGATCAAATATAAACGAGACTGATTTTTTAAAAAATTTATTGCTTACAAATTATTCTTGATACAACTTATTTTTCTACATAGTCTCCCGCACGAGTAACACATTTTTCCCACCGGATTGGAAGTTTTTTAATTCCATCTTCGTAAAAAGTTCTCGGGCGTTCATTGAGCCATTGGAGCACGAAGGTCTCCACCGCAGAATCGTCTTCGAAACGCTGGCCTTCAAGCGCCTCTTTGAGTGGCCCAAACAGGTGATAGTCGCAGGGTGATAAGTCTGGACTGTATGGGGGATGTTCCATTGGTTCCCAGCCAATTTGATCGAGTTTAAGCCTCGTAGCGTTCGCCGAATGTGGTCGGGCATTATCGTGAAGAAGAATGACGTTTCTCGCCGGTTTAGATTTCCTTTTCCTACGAAAAGACTGTTTTGCGGCCTCTAAAACATCGCAATAATATTGAGCATTTATTGTGCGTCGTTGATGGAGGAAATCGACGTGAAAGGCGCCTTGATTGTCAAAAAAATACAGTGGCCATTACCTTCCCGGCCGACGATCGTGATTTGGCCTTCAGGTTTTCTACTGCTTCCCGTCCTTCGGCGAATTCCTTGTGCCAAGCAAAAACGCGAGCTCTTGACAGGGTCCTGTCCCCGTATTGAGCCGTCAATCTACGAAAGATTTCAGTCGGATTGACCCCCTCCTTGGCCAAAAACTTAATAATAATTCTCTGCTCCACGGAAACGTGCACTTCACTCTCACTCATTGTATAGTTTTATACTGAAGGGTCCGAATGGAAATGTTGCCCGTCTACGCCCGTCCCAAACCTCCCAGGCTACCTGAAACACCACCCTTTAGAGTTCAATGTCCAACGGAAAAGTTTTTAGAAAGTCAGTCTCGTTTATATTTGATCAACCCTCGTACATTCATTTGAAAATTTAATTCTGCCGTCGTAATTGGTGTTAAAATCTGTTTAAGTTAGCACTTACAATTGTAAAATCACTTAAAATTACGAAAATGAACCTTGACCGCTTCGAAGTTGTCCAGCTAATCCGTGTAATAGTTTCAAAATGACAGCATTTAAATGAAACACTACTTTTGTAGCGCACATAAATGTTTGTGTCTTTTGGAAATCCGATTTGTTCGCCATAAATTTGTGTTTTAACAAGATACCAAAACGTGTTAGAACAATTAAGATCAAAATGCATTGCCTGTGTTCAGGACTTACGGTAATGGCTGTTCCAATAGTTCACTTTACAGCGGTGATTCGTTTGTAATGACAATACATTGCTTTATTTACTTACATACTATGAATAACCCCTTTGAAACGTCTTGTAGGATCAGGATCGGTGCTCGTTTCATAGCCTCGAGCCCGAGTCTTGCCATGATGTCTGATTCAATTGTTTCTTTTCCGAAAGGAAATTACGAGGGTTGATCAAATATAAACGAGACTGACTTTCTAAAAACTTTTCCGTTGGACATTGAACTCTAAAGGGTGGGGTTTCAGGTAGCCTGGGAGGTTTGGGACGGGCGTAGACGGGCAACATTTCCGTTCGAACCCTTCACTATAAAACTATACAATGAGTGAGAGTGAAGTGCACGTTTCCGTGGAGCAGAGAATTATTATTAAGTTTTTGGCCAAGGAGGGGGTCAATCCGACTGAAATCTTTCGTAGATTGACGGCTCAATACGGGGACAGGACCCTGTCAAGAGCTCGCGTTTTTGCTTGGCACAAGGAATTCGCCGAAGAACGGGAAGCAGTAGAAACCGTCGCGCCTCTGAAGGCCAAATCACGATCGTCTGCCGGGAAGGTAATGGCCACTGTATTTTTCGACAATCAAGGCGCCTTTCACGTCGATTTCCTCCATCAACGACGCACAATAAATGCACAATATTATTGCGATGTTTTAGAGGCCGCAAAACAGTCTTTTCGTAGGAAAAGGAAATCTAAACCGGCGAGAAAAGTCATTCTTCTTCACGATAATGCCCGACCACATTCGGCGAACGCTACGAGGCTTAAACTCGATCAAATTGGCTGGGAACCAATGGAACATCCCCCATACAGTCCAGACTTATCACCCTGCGACTATCACCTGTTTGGGCCACTCAAAGAGGCGCTTGGAGGCCAGCGTTTCGAAGACGATTCTGCGGTGGAGACCTTCGTGCTCCAATGGCTCAATGAACGCCCGAGAACTTTTTACGAAGATGGAATTAAAAAACTTCCAATCCGGTGGGAAAAATGTGTTACTCGTGCGGGAGACTATGTAGAAAAATAAGTTGTATCAAGAATAATTTGTAAGTAAGCAATAATTTTTTTAAAAAACCAGTCTCGTTTATATTTGATCAACCCTCGTACTTAACAACAAACGTAATTTATTAGAAAGTTGAAGACAAAATCTCGTAAAAATAAGTTTAAATTTCCGCAGCGCCTTGTTCTTGTATTTTACGATTCAGGTTCCAACTCAGAATCCATAAATCAAATCCAGACGCTGGCGTCGGGCTACTGCGACAAAATATTTCATCAAAACTTCGTTGCGAGAACAAAGTGCTGCCCGCGCGGCCAGGCAGCTGTAATATCGGTAGTACAGTGAAGTGTAGTTTTTTATACTTCTTGGCTGTATACTACAAGAGATACAATACAACTGTACAAAGTCGATCGTGGAAATTTGTTACGATATGTTAGTTCGTCTTCTAAAAAAGTGGTTTTTACATCGAAATGTGCCCATTTGCGTGTATGTGTGTGTGCGCGCGTACACACACACACACACACACACTGTATCAAATTAACATATTCATAACACTATTGTAACCATCATTTAGGCTTTAGGTACTTTCATATAAAATATAAATAAAAGAATTGTCTCTCAATAAGTCTGTAAGAAAATTAAAGCAGTAGGAATAGTTTGTAGAGGAATAAGAACAAAAAGGACAAATTCTTCCATATTTTCGATGTTCAGTATTTTGAAAAAAGACATAAGCACTAGTCAAACAAATTAATAAACCACCTTCAGACTGTACTACAGCATCCATTTTATATAGGCTTCAAAACTCGGTGAGTAATATAATTTTTAATACTAAATTTAAAATTCCACCAATGGCTTTAATCATCAGCGACTTGACATTAAGTCAAAATAGTTAATTAATTCATTAAAATTAAAATGGTTAATTAATTATATATTAATTTAACAGAATAATTAAAGCTGATGTTATATAAACAATCGTGTGTGTGTGTGTGTGTGTGTGTGTGTGTGTGTGTGTGTGTGTGTGTGTGTGTGTGTGTGTGTGTGTGTGTGTGTGTGTGTGTGTGTGTGTGTGTGTGTGTGTGTGTGTGTGTGTGTGGTGTTTTACAAAGGTAAACTTATAGCTTTTGCCTTCTAACTGCAATCGGATCAGATTTTCAGAAGCAATATTGAAGCAGTTCCATCTCCATTCTCTTTTTTTACCTGATAAGCGCGTGTTCCCCATTACAGGTCCATCTCGATTTTCTGCTCCATTTGATCGCATCTCCGATGTCGCGTACACGCTATTACATTTGTTGGACGTCGGTTTAACATTTTGACCACATAAATTCCTTTCTCCACTATTGTATTACAGATAGCCAGAGTTGACACTGATGTGGGTGGGTTTCTTTATGTTAACGAAGCTTGGCCTTGTCTCTGTCGAGAGGCTGTAGAGTGTATTTTCAAGTGTAGGGAGGTTCTTATTAGTAAGCCTAACAATAGAACTACTGTAGCTGACTGCTTCTGCAGCTCATTTCGTTTCTCGTGCGCTGCGGTCGTGCAATAATTTATTTGTGTAGACTATTTCTTTCATCAGTTAAAAGTATAACAGCTGTGAAATTTCTTTTCGTATATTAAATTGAATTTAAAATGCTTATTTCTAAAAATCTTAACGCTGATTGCGAGCGCGAAATCAGATCTTTAAAAGAGTGTCATGTAGATTTGTTTTACGATTTGGTATGATCGCCATTTTGAAACTGATGGATGGATTTTGTTGAAATCGAACAAATAGATTTTTTTGCTGTGTTTCAATGAAATCGGATCGATAATATTGTCGAGTTTATAATTTTGGGGTCGCAGACATATTGTGTTATTAAGAACAAATAGGCCCTCCTGTGCGATAAAATACCCCATCATCCCAGTCAAGAAATTTGAGTGGAGACATGTTAAAACCGAACAATATTAATGTCGGATTCATTTTTATTTATTTTTTAAATGACTACTTTTTATCTCGGGGTATGGGTTTTTGCTTTGCACGGGGGAAATTCAGTTTGCCGTCACATTCTACCGTCACGGAACGCTCTAACACATCTATACGCGCACTCTAGTGAACATTATTATTCTAAACATTATTGTTAAATTTTTGGTAGATTATTTGATCGTTTATGAAAGTTTTTACTTTATTTAAGTTAATGTTAATGTTTTTGTTCGTGTTGAAGGTTAAAGGTAAGCAAGCTTGCCTACTTATTAATCTCTTTTTGGTTAGTACAGTTAATAAAATATGTAGGCCTAGTCTTTAATTGGAAGGATTTTATAAGTGCTTCAAATAAACGTCATAATACATTCAATTAAGGTATTTATTGCAGTTTAGGTATTTTTACTAAAGTTATGATTTTTACAATATTTTGAAGTATGTACTTAATTATATTTTTTTTAGAGATTAATAAAATAAAAATGTTTTTGAAGTGAAAACTTATATGGTGGCTGTTGACAAAACGTAAGTACAAACATTTGCTTTCTCGTCACGCTTGAATCCGTAATGCATATCTTACAACATATATTGTTCTTATATATACCTAGACTGGAAGTGACTACTTCTAAACAGCTGATTTCGCACAATTACTTCAATATCATTTCAAGTGAGATTATGTTTATTGTTCTTGTTAATTTTAAAAATGTGTATTTTCTAAATTTGTGAGGTTAAATTATTTAATGTATATGAGTACATCAGTTTTTGAATGCCAGAATCACAAATATTATATTTATTATTATACTTAGACATTATAACTGTCACGTATAGTATAACTGTCAAACGTAGGGTTATAAACTGACTAATTATTGAAATTCCTTATGTAGCCTAAGATACTCAAATTCATATTCTGTGACAGGTTCAGTTAATTTCGAAGCTGTGTACCTACACACACACGAAATTTAATACGAAAATATGTATATTCAACAAAAAAACTTACCTATTATAAGAGCAACTGTAGCAAGAGTTGTTTTTCAAGAATTGCTCCTTTCCTAAATGCATCTATTTTTTTATAAAAATGAATATATCATAATAGAGAAAAATATACAGCTGAACTGTATAAGTATACAGTCAGGCATGTTAAAAGAAGTAGTCACTTATGTCGGCCAGTCCCGCACTGCGTACTTTTTTGGGACGTGTGATGTTTTTTTAGTCCAAATTCGTTATGGGGATGCGTAAAAGCATTGAATATAAAGGGAGTAGAAAGCGCGCTCAGTATGAGAGGCTAAAGTCCTAGTAATTGGACTACTTGCCGCTACGAACGCTGCAAGGACAGGAATACGTTTGAGAAAATAGAGAGTACTATTATTTATTTAACTGTAGTTGAACACTTCGCTGCAAGGTGTCACTACCAGCGAGCGCTCACTTTTCTTTCATAAGGATTATCATTCTAGTACGTTTATATTTAATGGTGCAGGTCCAAAACTCCAAAAATTAGGACGATTGATGAACTGCCCAGATGGTACAATGAAAGTGTTCATCAGCGAATTGAAAATTTGGATAAATTAATAACCATTAAAAGCCACGTAATCAGCTAGTTCATTATTTGTATAATTTCTTATTGTGGGAAAGTATAAAATAGTATTTCTATATTTTGATTTTAATTATGGTTATAACAGAATCGGATGCCAATAGACGTGTTTCCACTGTAGCTGTGGCTCTTGTTTGGCCCACAACCAATTGCAAAGCTTAGCGGAAGCAAGCAGAATGATTGAACAGTCTGTCCGTCCCGCTGTCAAACTTAAGTGGATTATGTAGATGACTTTAAGTGAAAGAGTCAACAGTCTGTTTGGTTTTTTGCCTTTATTTTCCAACCTAAACTCCCATCACGACCGATCCACTGAACCGGTTAATTACACAGTTTGTCAGACGTTTGATTGGTCCAGATATATTCTTTTATTTTTTACGTCTTGGTCAGAACACTTATAACAGCCAATTAAAACAGGCATGGTGCTTCCTCTTCATGAATACCGTATTGCAGCATTTTCAAGAGAGAAACGTTTTTCTTGTATTTTTTTTAACACTTAGAAGTTTTTTACCTCTTGGTCAGAACACTTATAACAGCCAATTAAAACTGGTGCTTCCTCTTCGTGAATACCGTATTGCAGCATTTTCAAGGGAGAAACGTTTTTCTTGTATTTTTTTTAACACTTAGAAGTTTTTTACCTCTTGGTCAGAACACTTATAACAGCCAATTAAAACTGGTGCTTCCTCTTCGTGAATACCGTATTGCAGCATTTTCAAGGGAGAAACGTTTTTCTTGTATTTTTTTAACACTTAGAAGTTTTTTATCTCCTGGTCAGAACACTTATAACAGCCAATTAAAACAGGCATAGTGCTTCCTCTTCATGAATACCGTATTGCAGCATTTTCAAGGGAGAAACGTTTTTCTTGTATTTTTTTAACACTTAGAAGTTTTTTATCTCCTGGTCAGAACACTTATAACAGCCAATTAAAACAGGCATGGTGCTTCCTCTTCATGAATACCGTATTGCAGCATTTTCAAGGGAGAAACGTTTTTCTTGTATTTTTTTTAACACTTAGAAGTTTTTTACCTCTTGGTCAGAACACTTATAACAGCCAATTAAAACAGGCATGGTGCTTCCTCTTCATGAATACCGTATTGCAGCATTTTCAAGGAAGAAACGTTTTTCTTGTATTTTTTTTAACACTTAGAAGTTTTTTACCTCTTGGTCAGAACACTTATAACAGCCAATTAAAACAGGTATGGTGCTTCCTCTTCATGAATACCGTATTGCAGCATTTTCAAGGGAGAAACGTTTTTCTTGTATTTTTTTTAACACTTAGAAGTTTTTTATCTCCTGGTCAGAACACTTATAACAGCCAATTAAAACAGGCATGGTGCTTCCTCTTCATGAATACCGTATTGCAGCATTTTCAAGGGAGAAACGTTTTTCTTGTATTTTTTTTAACACTTAGAAGTTTTTTACCTCCTGGTCAGAACACTTAACAGCCAATTAAAACAGGCATGGTGCTTCCTCTTCATGAATACCGTATTGCAGCATTTTCAAGGGAGAAACGTTTTTCTTGTATTTTTTTTAACACTTAGAAGTTTTTTACCTCCTGGTCAGAACACTTAACAGCCAATTAAAACAGGCATGGTGCTTCCTCTTCATGAATACCGTATTGCAGCATTTTCAAGGGAGAAACGTTTTTCTTGTATTTTTTTTAACACTTAGAAGTTTTTTACCTCCTGGTCAGAACACTTATAACAGCCAATTAAAACTGGTGCTCCCTCTTCGTGAATACCGTATTGCAGCATTTACAAGGGAGAAACTTTTTTCTTTTATTTTTATCGCTGTACGAAGAATAGAGAAAAAATTGCTTCAGCAATTTTAGTTTTGATAAGTTCATTATCCAGTAAAAACCGTTCTGCAGTTACAAAATGGTATCTGCTTGAAATCATAACTTTCCTTAACGTTTTTGGCAAATCCGATTTCCCCTGCAAAAAATGGACATTTAAATTTTAAAAACTGTTACCAATTTTAAACTGTACTGTATGCAAATTATAATGGTGATTTAAGATTTTCGAAAAGTGCTTTTGAAAAAGGTATTGTGTTATTGTTACTTTTTGGAAATATTTTTCATGTCTAATTACGTTCGTGAAACAGCTGTTTGCCTCTGTTATTATTCCATACCCGTCAACTTGTACGCATTTAAGGCTATTTTTACCACTTTACTGAAAGGTTTAATTTCTTACGCTTTTTGCAACTTTTATGGCAATTTATTGAAAACAGTGAACGTATCATAGTATGCTTAAACCTTTTTGTTAAGTTTGTCAAACTGTTGTAACCGTATGCGATTAAATAGGTTAGATGCTGGACAACAATTGAATTTAACAATTTTGTTTTATTATTTTTACACCGGTCATCAGTAAAATAACAGGTGTTGCCTAAAGTAACAGATATTAGTAGCGTGCATGCTGTAATATATTCAGACCAGAGAGCCGAAGCTCGACTCGTCGGTAAAGGAGGTTAGTTTCACGTGTGACTCCGTAATAATACTTATATTAGCAAATAAGACTACTTAGAAGTGAAATTTGCATTTTGTATCATATACAGGTGAGGCTTTAATTTCGCATGTTGGGAGATACGATATGAGAGCCGAGTTATTATTTACTTCATTTCTAATTGATCTCGCTGGGTACTGTAAAACAACAGCAGTTATCAATGAAATGGCAAAGGACCAACTTTTAAATATGCTGTTGGTAAATATTTGCAGATAGAACCATTTTTTGTGGCTTGCTATGGAAGAAATGATAATCATTTTAAATTGTATCCTAAGTTGAGAGAATTATTCAGTCTTGTTTACCGAGTATCCCAAATTTGGTTGCAGATTCTACTGGCGAAAATATTAATTCACTTAAATGAATTTGTAATTTTTATCTATGTCTTTATTCCATTCTTTGTAAAAGGTTAGATTTATAACGTTCGATACAATTGTTTATACGTTTCACTAAAATCGTATGACATTTATTTTGGAAGTTCCTCTCGCTCTAAGACTGCAGTCTAACACACACTCGACTTCATAGGAAAAACTCAGTATCTCACAATATAAACTGTAAGAAAAAGAGGTTACTATGAACCCTTCAAACGACTTGAGTTTAATAAAAAATATAAAGTTTAAATAATCTTTTTTTAATTTAATTTTAAAAAACAATTTCAAAACATAAATTCCTCCTCTATACATTTACCAACAGCCTCCGAAACGGCGAGTGGCATATGGTGCTACTTTCAGATTTTTGGGACTCGGAGGTCGATGTGGCTAAAGCACTGGTCAGTCTGCTACCTCTCTGAACTGCATATCTTCAGTTTCTTAGTTCTAGCCGCTGTTACTCCCTTTGATTTTCCCTTACCGTTAACCTCGTACTCATTGGTCTAACTGGCATAAAGTATGGACGAAGAACCTTAAATACAGTAGAGCGTCGATTATCCGAAGCCCGGTCATCCGAAACGTCGGTTAACCGAAAGCGGTGGCGCGGCGGCCTGACAGTGCCGGCGCGGCAGCTCGACAGCAGTACAGTCTCAATATAGAGTGTGCACTAGCACATACAGTGACGAGTCAGTCTCCGTGTTGTTTAGACCGTTTGTGCTTCTGTTTGTTTTGCTGTGTAATTACCGAACTGCAACTTTCTTTACCGAATGTAATTACCAAATGTTATTCTTTCTTTACCGAATGTAATTACCAAATGTTATTCTTTCTTTACCGAATGTTTAATTTTACTTTACCTAATGATTATTTTTTCATTATCAAAGAGTTGTTTTACTGTACAGAACGCTGTATACTGTACTGCTTATATTTATCATATGTCATTAAACAACTGGATGAATTTATGTGCTGTACGTGTCTACTTGCTCCTTAAATTGGTTCTACCACTGTTAAATTATATCACACTACCTTTTTTCGAATATGTTCGTTTATCCGAAAAATCGATTATCCGAACACCCCCTGCACCAATTGTTTCGGATAATCGACTCTCTACTGTAGTTCAATGCTTTCTTCAATACACGAGAATACGAGAATATACCGTACCAGTTATTTTTGCGATTCCAGTTTTACTTGAAATTTTATAAGTACAGTACGTAAAGAATATTTCTGTTCGAATTGAACGATTTATGTGACTTTACCACCGTTGTTTGTAGAGAACGCCTCAGGAACGGTGACTGGTGGTTTGTATTCAACGCGTATCCAAGACCTTGAGATTACTATAGCGTAGTCTGACATTCATTACTTACAGATGAGGTTACACGTCGGACTGGGCACAAGGATCTGTGAAAGTTGCGGCACTAGAGCCTGCAACTCGCCTGTCATGAAGCGAACGAGAAAAATACAGCCGAAATAACGATATTTTACAGAACCACAACGCTGTGCGCAACAGACTTAATAGTGAAGTAATCTCCTAAAAGTATGGTTCATTGCACAAAAAAAGAAACATTACAAACAGACAAACTTTAGCTACAGTAGAGAGTCGATTATCCGAAACAATTGGTGCAGGGGGTGTTCGGATAATCGATTTTTCGGATAAACGAACATATTCGAAAAAAGGTAGTGTGATATAATTTAACAGTGGTAGAACCAATTTAAGGAGCAAGTAGACACGTACAGCACATAAATTCATCCAGTTGTTTAATGACATATGATAAATATAAGCAGTACAGTATACAGTGTTCTGTACAGTAAAACAACTCTTTGATAATGAAAAAATAATCATTAGGTAAAGTAAAATTAAACATTCGGTAAAGAAAGAATAACATTTGGTAATTACATTCGGTAAAGAAAGTTGCAGTTCGGTAATTACACAGCAAAACAAACAGAAGCACAAACGGTCTAAACAACACGGAGACTGACTCGTTACTGTATGTGCTAGTGCACACTCTATATTGAGACTGTACTGCTGTCGAGCTGCCGCGCCGGCACTGTCTGGCCGCTGCGCTGTCAGGCCGCCGCGCCACCGCTTTCGGTTAACCGACGTTTCGGATGACCGGGCTTCGGATAATCGACGCTCTACTGTATTTGTGAGACTCCATTAGAAAATTACCTAATGGAGGTGACTATCATGGTAAGATCCATATTTGAGGACTTGAAATTAGCGTTGATCCTAACCACTAGCTTTTTAGAGAGCTCGTATCATATATATTATTTCTCGAGTCAACGCCCCATATTATTTTTCTCAGCAAAAAACTATTCATACAGGCATAAATGAGGTATCTTTAGAAAGATTTTTTAACCTTACTGTTTGGGGAAAATTTTAACTTCATAGACAACTGTCATAGACTTCACTTTTAACTGTCATAGACAAAACGGCGCAGCTCGCATGCGCATGCGTAACATCACGAATAGACAATCCCATTACAAATACCACTTTTTTGCATAACCTGTTTAGAACAGTTTCAATATTTACTTAAAAAGTCATTAAACTTACAGGTTATGTGGCCCTACTGACAGTCCCCTATCCCTTGTACAAGCCGGGACAAGAATTTCGAATACCAACACATTCGACACTGTTTTTACACAAATATATTTGTTATTTCGAAGAGCAGGACTGTATTTACCAAATGCCGTCTTTACTCACGGACAACTGTATGTAGCCTTTTCAATGGTAACTAAATCGACTAACATATTTGTATCCATAAAAGAAAATGAAATACAAAAAGTACAAGAAGATTACATTCTTACATCAAATATCGTTTTGCAATTATGTGTTGTAATGCGCTGTTAATAGGTCTATTAAAAATATAATTATCTGTTTTGAAATGTATGTACTACAGCGACTCATAAATTTGTGATTTCAAACCGATCGCTTTTCGATTTATTTTCTAAACATGTTTTCACTTCCTTCCAACTACCGTTCTCACCTCAACGAATATTTTTATTCAAAAGGCTGTGTTTATTTAAAACTTTCACAGTGCGAAATTTCGCATGGGCCCCCTGGTACATAGTATATTTTGCATGTGTTTTAACCATAGAGCGGTTAGTGAAGTCCAGACGGCGGACATGGGGAGCGTATGGGAAAAGAACGAATACCCAAGAATGGAAGGAAGATGGTGGGAGGAAGTCCAGTGTAGATAGGAATGGAGTCGAGTTGTGACAGAGGCCAAAGCCCACCAGGGGCTGTAGCACTAAGGAAAAGAATTATTTTAACACTAGTTTCCGTAATTTTCATCAAATTGGATTCAAATTTGGCACACAAATTCTGTTAATAGCTTGAACAAGTTCGTTAGCGAAATACGTTCAACCGTTTTAAAATAGCGGACAGTTACTACTAAATTAAGTGCAATAAATTGCTAAAGGAAATGGTGTCACTACCACGAGGGTTTACCACCATCCCCACTTAACAGAAGAAGATCAAAGAAGAAGACAGACATCTACTATCCAACACCACCACTACCCCCACGAATCCAACACCTTCTCGTGCACCCAGGGATGACCCTAGGGGTCCCCCAGGGGGCTTGAGCACGAACCCGTGGTACCAGTATGGCAAAATACCTTAAGGCCTGGACTGGTCACTGGCCCGCTGATCAGCCCACATGGCTTCACAGCTACGGTTTCGGCTTACCTTCCTGTCTGCAGGGAGCCCTACAGACACTCCAGCTCGCCTGGTCTTCCGGTGGTAAACCCTCGTGGTAGTGACACCGTTTCCTTTAGCAATTTATTGCACTTAATTTAGTAGTAACTGTCTTCTGGAGTTGTTTAATTCAATACAACATACAACCACAAGCTGTTGTTCTAACCCAACAGCTTCTTCCGTTCGTTAGCGAAATACGTTCAACCGTTTTAAAATAGCGGACATCCTAAATCTTAAAAAAATAGTAACTTTCTTTTCAAAACGTAATTTCACAGTCGTGTTGGACTGTGCCGCGGGACACTGAGCAATGACCGACGTAACTGAGCGGGTAAATCCTCACATGTCAAGTCGCAGAATCATTAATACTCTTCCTCGTTGTCAGTACTGCCGAGGGTGAGCACAGATTAAATCCTTTTGTCTTAATTTACGAGAACACATTAATTATAGTGCCGTAAAGTAGATTGAGAAGTGGACCGTAGAGACGCTTGTCAAACACTATCGTATCGGTGATTTATTGCCGCACGTTGCTTACGTGATGGACACGAATTTCCGAAAAGTAACTACATTCCCATCACGTAACAATATTTCTTTACATCACGCACACAATAAAATACGCATACAATTACAACTGAAATTACTAAAATGAACTGGATGGCAGACTGGGTTTTAAACCTTCATTCGAACTTGGCACAAAAATCGATTCTGGTAATAGCTTCGTCAATGTCGTTACTCCACAAAATCCGTTCACGAGGCTCAAAATAATTTCAATTTCATTAAATTTCACTAAATTCAATTCCTTAAAAAATAGTACGTATTACATTACATGTACAAACATATGTGCATATGTATATTAGTAGCCTATGTGAATATGTGAGTGTGGGAATATGTGAATGTGTTTATATGTGAAGTGTGTGAGTATGTGAATATGTGTTACATATTTTATAATCTAATTTCACGACCGTAAAAAAATGTTAAAGTTATTTGTTTAATGAACACTTTAGTACTGATTATGGCGTTGAAATCAATATTCAAAAAAGTAAAACATTAGACATATTATTCTACGAAATGCGCTTCTAATACGACAAAGCGAGACAGCTGCGTGCCACGATAGTCCCCCCGAATACAACCGCTCTGATAGACTAATGAAGGCGGACCATTACGGCCAGGCCGGGCAGCTGGTTGCAATGTGACGGATAAATGGATGTAATTAATTTTCATTTCGCAGCCACGCTCAGTGATATGTCGAGGTGTAGCCGTACAGGACACAGGATCAGGCGCCATGCCTATCTCTGTAGTCTCAACATCCATCATTCATTCCCGATTGGGAAAGTTGTAACAGCTTTGTTGATCATGAGCTCTGAACCCAGTAAATTATAATTTGAGAGACAGTATTGAATCGTTTAAAAGATATGGAAAAATTAATTCATTACGTCTTCGCATACCATGTAGTGATGGGCAAAAGCTCTATTTTTGTTTAGCAGCTAATTCTGTTAATGCTAATTAGAATTAGCAGTTAAAAATAACAGTTACAACTGCTAATTTTCTAGACTGCTAAGAACGACGGAAAACGCAGCTTAAGTAGTATTGTCACATTACTTTATTCTTTATTCCTTATCTTAGCAGCTGAGATAAGCAAATACAGTGAGGATGCAGTTGGCACGTTTTGTCCTACCCTTACTGCACTATTAATTTGTCTATAGGATTTGTGAATAAATCTCTGACGATAATGAGAAATACAATGAACATGCTAAGTTCAAAGATGCAATTAATTGTATTCGGTTTGCCTCTCAAGCACTGTCAAGTAATATGAAATATATTTTGTAGCACCCTTTTCTAAACCTATGATACAATAATAATTTAAATTTAAAAAAATTTAATTAAATTAATTTTAATTTGACCCTAGGCTATCTATGGAGGCCTATCTTTTTTTTAGATTTCACTTATTTATTCATGTTCCTAATAAATTAAAATGTTCTTGTTAGGTATTATTTCAAGTATTTTATTATAGACTATCATAATGGTTCTGATAATGTTTATTTTTGTTATAATCACATTATTTAAAATAATATTGTCATTTATTATATACTATATATAATTGTGTGAAAAATCAAAAAATAAGTGTTTGAAGGACAAATAATTACTTGTTAATCTATAATTCTTATGTTTTAAAATATAATTTTAAGCTAAATATTTTTATAAAGTTAAAAGTACAAGTTCGACTTGTGTTACATTTATTATTTATAAAAAAACACCCTCATTTAAATTTACAGTTAACAAAGAAAAATATGATACTACTATGCAATCTGAATCTCAGGATAGTAGCCAACAACAATTAATGGAAAGAAACACTGACAATGTTTCCTGTTTAGCAGTTACATTAGCAGCTTCAACGTTAAACAGGTTCAGCAGTTAGCAGTTGGCAGGTCGGTAACAGTCGAAACAGTGTGCCATGACTCTGCTATTAAACAGTTAAATTAGCAGCTTCAACGTTTAACAGGTTCAACAGTTGGCAGTAGACGTTAGCAGTTAGCAGGTTTGAAACAGTGTGTTATGTCCCTGCTATTCAACAGTTAGATTAGCAGCTTCAACGTTTAACAGGTTCAACAGTTGGCAGTAGACGTTAGCAGTTAGCAGATCCGAACCAGTGTGCTATGTCCCTGCTATTCAACAGTTAGATTAGCAGCTTCAACGTTTAACAGGTTCAACAGTTAGCAGTATACGTTAGCAGCTGCAGTTACGTTAGCAGTTAGCACCGTAGCAGGTCGGAAGCAGTGTGCTCTAACCCTGTTATTTAACAGTTTGTTTATTATCTGTTATTTTTAAGTGTGATCAGCAGTCTGCTAATGCTAAAACCATTTAGCAGTTAAAAAATAACAGATTGTTAAATAGCAACCCATCACTACTCTGAACCCAGTAAATTATAATTTGAGAGACAGTATTGAATCGTTTAAAAGATATAGAAAAATTAATTCATTACGTCTTCGCATACCATGGCACTAGTTGCCAAAAAATAAGTTTTAACGACGCGGACCGCAGTCTGTAAGTGCATTAGAAAGTGCAAAGAAAAAAGGTATTGCCAAACATTACGAAACTTAAGACGAGCTATCCAGAACAAGCGGAGAGGAAAACTGAGTGCAAAAGTGTTGTTTTTGCACGACAATGCCCGCCCTCACACGGCAAATCGAACAAAAGACGTCTTGACGGCCTTCAAGTGGGAGATTTTCCCTCATCCACCCTACAGTCCGGACCTGGCACCTAGTGATTTCCACTTATTCCCGAAGATGAAGACTTGGCTTGCAACACAGCGCTTCGATGACGACGCAGATCTCCGCGCGGGCGTGACTGACTGGCTGGCGTCACAGGCGGCGGAATTCTACGACACGGGAATTTCAAAGCTAGTTCACCGATATGACAAATGTCTAAATTTGTTTGGCGATTATGTCGAAAAATAGTATTTTAGTTCCTCTTTCAAATGTATATAATAACATTTTTTTTTCCTGTACTTAGTTTTTTTTTTATCCAAAAACGTAATCTACTTTCTGAATAGCCCTCGTAGTTTACTGATGACTGATGTAAGATGACTATAGTTACATTTTTAAAGTTTTCAAATGAAGTTGACCAACAGCGCAAACACATTAAACCTTTCAGTTAAGTCGTAAAAGTCGTCTTAAATGCGTAAAACACATAATTGCAACACACGTTGGCGTACACGTTGGCTGGTACGGAATACCACTTGACGATACTTTACTTTTCCACCATATTTACTTACAAAAACCACCGCAATCAACTGACAAGTGACATCTCATTCTCTCTTACCCAAGTGTTTGCATTGTGACGTTAATTGACAACGCGTTCGGTGATATCAATGCCGGAAATATGTTTGCTTTTATTATCAAAATAAACAACACTTAATGAAATGTAAAGCTTATTTTCCGTATATTTCATTGATATGTATTGTTTTCATTGTATTCTGTATGACTTATTATTTAAAAATATTATTAAAAACCTATCAGTTAGCCCCGATTTTTTCTTTTTACAATAGAAAACCGAAATACAGTTAAGAGTGGTTCTCTCTATAGCGGCATTCAAGAGAACGTTAGTTCTCGCCGCTACAGAACGTGTATAAAGTGTCTTTTTATTTGTAAAACGTGTTATACACTACTTTTAATTTGAAGTACTGACAACAAAGTATATTGAAATAAAACTATGTGACGTATACAGTCTTTAGAAAACAATATTTTGCTGAAAGTGTACCGCAGAACCGCTTCGCCATTCCTTCACATTCTGGCCTTCATTACTTTATTGTTATTTATCAGAATCATGCCAACAGAAGGATAGCTAAATTAAAATTTTCGCATACATATACTTGATTCACACCTTTCTCTAACTCACGCAGTACTCTAACCTTTACATCTAACGATAAAATTTTCCATTTAGACGTCATCACACTCTATTGTAAAAATATAAAATAATAATGCATTATTTGTAAAATGTAATAGTAACAAAACACTAGATACAGTTGACGCACTTCGCACTGCTTTTAACTGTCGAATGACTTGTTTTACTCTGAAATAGGGTAGAAGAGTTGGAAATTGTGCCGCCATGCTCAGCAGACAAATTTGCAGTACATTTTGTCGTTATATATATTTTACTGTATAACAACTATTACTATTGTTGTCACTATATTTTGTTTTTTTCAAACAATTTCAGTTTAGCAATCATGACGTGGCTGAAGAGAATTTCTAAAACAGTTAATGACATGCTGACCAAACCGTATATTATATAAAATAAATGAACATTCGATAGGCAAATGCGTATCCCGCCCAAAAAAGTTTAAAATATGAATTAGTGCAGACTTTACGCTGGTTTGAGATGGTGAAATCAATTTTTTTCGGAAACGCTTAAAAATAAGATAACTGCAGTACGCATGTTTCGCTGACGTGATACAAGTGAATTCCCAAAGATTTTTTTTTTTTATCTGACCATTTATGAATTCTGATCACACCATCATAATTAGCGAAAAAGTCTGCATATACGAGGGCTATTCAGAAAGTAGATTACGTTTTTGGATAAAAAAAAAACTAAGTACAGGAAAAAAATTTTATTATATACATTTGAAAGAGGAACTAAAATACTATTTTTCGACATAATCGCCAAACAAATTTAGACATTTGTCATATCGGTGAACTAGCTTTGAAATTCCCGTGTCGTAGAATTCCGCCGCCTGTGACGCCAGCCAGTCAGTCACGCCCGCGCGGAGATCTGCGTCGTCATCGAAGCACTGTGTTGCAAGCCAAGTCTTCATCTTCGGGAATAAGTGGAAATCACTAGGTGCCAGGTCCGGACTGTAGGGTGGATGAGGGAAAATCTCCCACTTGAAGGCCGTCAAGACGTCTTTTGTTCGATTTGCCGTGTGAGGGCGGGCATTGTCGTGCAAAAACAACACTTTTGCACTCAGTTTTCCTCTCCGCTTGTTCTGGATAGCTCGTCTTAAGTTTCGTAATGTTTGGCAATACCTTTCTGAGTTTATGGTTGCTCCACGTTCTAGGAAGTCAACCAGAAGAACACCTTTCCTGTCCCAAAAACGGTCGCCATGATCTTCCTTGCTGACAGGGTTTGCAAACATTTCCTCGGTTTTTTGGGGGAATTTGTGTGCCCCCACTCCATAGACTGTAGTTTTGTCTCACAGGTAACGTGCTTAACCCAAGTCTCATCTCCCGTTACGATGCGATCAAGAAATGATTCACCATCTTTGTCGTAAGATCTCCGCGCGGGCGTGACTGACTGGCTGGCGTCACAGGCGGCGGAATTCTACGACACGGGAATTTCAAAGCTAGTTCACCGATATGACAAATGTCTAAATTTGTTTGGCGATTATGTCGAAAAATAGTATTTTAGTTCCTCTTTCAAATGTATATAATAAAATTTTTTTCCTGTACTTAGTTTTTTTTTTATCCAAAAACGTAATCTACTTTCTGAATAGCCCTCGTATTAGCGTCTTCAACTTTCAAAGTTACTGCAAATAAAAAAATGAACCCTGACCGTTATAAAAAGAAATTAATTTCAAAGGATTTTGAAAATTCAAAATGCTAATTTAAGCAGTATTTTAACGCTGATTGCAATGGTAAAATAATACGACAAAAAGATATATGAACCTTTGAAGACTGGAAATAGCCGCAATTTTGAAACTGTTGAACGAATATTACTAGTTAACGAACTCGTCCAATTGGCAGCGGCGCATAGTGCACCATGCACCTGTTACACTCCGTGCGGCTACATACTGCAGTTACTGTAACTGCAAACTGCAGACGGACAAAAAACTGGAAGTTGCGCGACCAGCTCGGGTCTGTCTTCTGTTACTCCCCGAACAAGAGAGGTTTTTCTAAGTCGCACTAAACCAACTTAACTAGATCTTCAACTAAGGATGTTCCGATATTGTATTCGATACGATATTTGTTATCAAAACAATATCGGAAAAAAGATCGATACTGCGATAATATGGGAAGAAAAGTATCGATAATCGCGTTATCAAATAACTTGTGTGTGTGTGTGTGTGTGTGTGTGTGTGTGTATATATATATATATATATATATATATATATATATATATATATATTTATTTATTTATTTATTTCTTCTTCTTTTCGTTTCACCCTCTTTGGGGTACGCTGAATTAATCATTTCTTGCGCGCTGTACTTTTCTTTGTTCCCAGTAGCTCTTCATTCTTTCTGATCTTCTTTTCCTCTCCTCTTCTGAAATGATAGGTTTAGGTTTTATTTTGGTTTTATCTTGGAATCTTATTCTTTCGTCCTTGGTACTTATCTTAGCAGTTTGATCAAGCAGTGAATTTTCTGTAATTTTTAATTCTATTAGGTCTTTTTCAATTTCATTAAACCAGTTCGGTTTTGTTTTACGATTATGTAAAAAATCAAACACTTGTTTCGTTAATCTATTAGAGTTCATTCTAAGAAGATGGCCGTAAAAATTTATTCTCCTTTTTCTCATAGTATCTGACAGTTTTTCAATTTTCTTATAGAGAGCTTAATTTCTTATATATGCTACCTTATTATCCTGAAATTTTGTTCCTATAATTTTTCTTAAGATTTTCCTTTCCGTTATTTCAAGCTTTTCTATCTGGCCTATGCGATTCATGGTTAATGTTTCTGCTGCGTACAGTGCTTCCGGCTTGATCACTGTTTTATAATGTTTAACACCTATATTTTCCTAGGTCTTTTTTTGTATACTCAACGATCTTTCTGTAACGGTGTCATGCAACATTCTATAACGTTTTCTATACAGGGCTCGGTGGTCGATGTGACTAAAGCACCGGTCAATCTGCTGCGTTTTTGACCTGCTCACCTTCTGGATCATAATTGGAGCCGCAGTTACTCCCATTATTGCTGATCCCTCGTTCTCAGTCTAACTGGCATTAAAGTATGGACGCTAAGCAAGAAAATAAATTCCATGAAGTATCACGTAGTCGAATGTAAAGTTTTTTTTTAAGGAAATGACATTTAAGTTTGAACTGCACGTATTAATTTTGCACGTAATTAGATTTAAAAAATGTTATCTTTTACATTTGGTACATTAGATAAGAAAAAATACAGCCTATGGTAGGCTAGATAATTTATAGTGGTCTACTGAACATTTGTAATTGACTTCGATATTAGAAAAAAATATTGATTTCCTTAAATTCGTCCCGCGTATAACAAGTTTTAATATTAATATTTTATAAAAGTTCGTGTGGAATAGTCGTAAAAACGCGCGTAAGCTAATGAAGAATAGTTATTGAATAATTAATTACAAAAATTAATGACAATACACTCAGCTAGGCCACGTTGTAATGTTTTTACTCGCTGGAATTTTGCATTATAAATATACAGTAATTTTTGGTCCATATTCATAATAAATCTGTTATCTATAACAATAATAATACATACTGCCAACTTTAAAAAACTGACTTCATATATATATATATATATATATATATATATATATATATATATATATATGATGTCATTATACGTACGTATGTGTGTTTTTTATGCATACGTTCGTAATTTTAATTAAATTTGATTCAAATTTTACAAAAAAATCGGGTTTTTAATAGCTTGGACAAGTTCCAGAAAAAAAAATCATGCAACATTTTCAAAATGGCGGCCATTTCAAGTTTAGTAAGTATTCATATTTTTTCTGAAAATATGATTTTATCGTGATCAATGTTAAAAACTGCGTAAGTTTTAACAGCGCGCGCGCGCGCGTTTGTGTGTGTGTGTGTGTGTGTGTGTGTGTGGTTACATTTACACTATAGTTCGTAGTGAAGAATTTGTAAATATGTATTTCTATCGTTAATATTGCAGTCCGCTTTAATAGTGTTAATTTGTACTTTTGTTTACCAGTGTAAAGTGTTTTATGCATTTGTCTCCATTAAAGATGTAAGTTTAGTCTAATTAAATTTTTCTATTTGTGTAAAAGTTTTCATATCTTTAATGGAATTAATGTATTAATTCAATCATCCTTTTATTAATGTAATTATGGACGTATGCCAATAAGAAATGTGTTTATTTAGAGGATGTTGGGAAGTGACGAGTCAATGTGAGTGCTGGATTCAACGGTAGGTCTGCGTTGATATTTTTTGAAAATGTGTTTACTCCGAAACAAATTGAAAATGATGAATTGAAAAGACTAGGTTAGGTTAGGTGAACTGTTTTTATAACTTTACGGTTGTACCTGTTTTTCTTCGATAAACTGGTATTCAATAAGAATCATGTGAAACCGAGTTGTTTTTAAATAGAGTTCATTTTTTTAAGGATAAATATATTTTTTACAATTCAATAGATTTTTTTTCAAATAAAGTTATTTGTTTGTTTTAGGTGAGTACCCTCTCGCAGATTCCTAACCTGATTTCGAACCACCGGAAGCCAGAAGGTCAGGTGTTACGTATTGTTTTAATAATTGCAGCGTTAACTTCCACTTTTTTATTATGATTTTACCGTACAGTCAGTACTGAAACATGCATAAATAACTGCTTAAAATTACACACACACACACACACACACACACACACACACACACACACACACATTTTTTTAACGTCCGACAGTTGTGCACACTTGGGCTAATGCAGACGATGGGATGATTTATAGCGTATGAAAATGCCAAGCCCTGGCCGGGAATCGAACCCGGGTCCTCATGTGAAAGCCTAGTACGCTATCAACTTGGCCACCGAGGCGGCACACACACACACACGCGCGCGCGTGTGTGTGTGTAGTGCGTATCTCGCGCCCGCGCAACTCTTAAATTACGTTTTAGATATGAAAATCAGAGCTCATTATGTGGTCTCTGATCTGGGTCTCTGGTGGCATTTCCGGTGGCAATTCTTTAATAATATTGCTGCTGGAAACTACCAGGGAGTGTAAGAGGTTATCCGAGAAAATTACTTTGCTAATTTAAAACACAAATTAGTGAAGATTTTAACGCGGTGATGAAATCAGGTTATTTTTAATGTAAGATGAAAAGTTAAACGTTTTTATAAAGTTTGAAATGCCTTTAATTTGTTGCAGTACAGTTTGCTAAAACACGCGCACGCGCTCGTGCAGTATAAAAATTTTTAACTGCCCTCAGGAAGGTTCTAAAGGTCAGGATCAGTGCTCATTTCAAGATCCCGTTTCTGCGCCTGACCATGATTGCCATCCTTTAGCTCATTGTCGAGTGGAATTTGAAAAAATACAGTTTCAAATTTTTTAATGTAACCGTCTTTTTCCGCTAGGAATATTGTAATTTTGTTGAGTCCTACATATCTCTGCCTTTCCTAGGGCTTCAAACATTTTACATTTGTTGACACGTTTCTGAATACTTCCATTTTCAAAACTTTTTACTGTAGTCTAAAACAGTACGCAACTGCATTACTGTAAACAGTTTTGAAAATGGAAGTATTCCGAAACGCGTCAACAAATATAAAGTGTTTGAAGCTAGGAAAGGCAGAGAAACAGTTTCGCTATTAACCAGAGATCACTGAAAACAACGTTATTCTGTGTCTCTGCTATAACCATTATACAGAAGTTACCGTAATAACAACACAAGACTATCAGTTTCGACAAACGCGCTGCCATCTTCATTTTGTTTTCTATTTTCTCTGTGCAGACGGATGTTGCACCCTGCTGCGCTCGCGTGTAGGACGTCCCACAGTCGTTCCTTGACCCCTCGGCACTACATTCGGCACTCTGGCCAGGTGCCACGCCGCGTGGGTGACAATTCTACAATTCATTGCCGATTTAAAAGAAAAAAAAGGTTAGGCGTTGCCTTTTTCTTGCCACATGCCCACCTGGCAGAGTCGGCCGTCTGGCTTGATTACAGGAGTGTTACAGCGTGGTAATGTCATAGCCTACCTTAGCTGCGTGATCGTTGAACCATACTTTTGTGATACGGTGTTTCCGATGCTAGATGCTATTTGTAAATGTATAGCCGAGGAAATAGTTTTAATAAATTAAAGGAAATCTATTGTTATATTATCTGCTACTTTAAAATTTGAAAATGTTCGTAGAAATCACTCGAAACATATTTAAATAGTTCTTATTGATTTAAAGCCCTTCTCTTAAAGGCTTTACCGTAATTGCTTTTAATTATTGTGAGGTACACAACAGATGCATGTAATCTTTAGGAATAATTTAACATGACTTCCAACATCTTCGATTTCTTTCTCTCTCTCTCTCTCTCTCTCTCTCTCTCTCTCTCTCTCTCTCTCTCTCTCTCTCTCTCTCTCTCTCTCTCTCTCTCTCTCTCTCTCTCTCTCTCTCTCTCTCTCTCTCTCTCTCTCTCTCTCTCTCTCTCTCTCTCTCTCTCTCTCTCTCTCTCTCTCTCTCTCTCTCTCTCTCTCTCTCTCTCTCTCTCTCTCTCTCTCTCTCTCTCTCTCTCTCTCTCTCTCTCTCTCTCTCTCTCTCTCTCTCTCTCTCTCTCTCTCTCTCTCTCTCTCTCTCTCTCTCTCTCTCTCTCTCTCTCTCTCTCTCTCTCTCTCTCTCTCTCTCTCTCTCTCTCTCTCTCTCTCTCTCTCTCTCTCTCTCTCTCTCTCTCTCTCTCTCTCTCTCTCTCTCTCTCTCTCTCTCTCTCTCTCTCTCTCTCTCTCTCTCTCTCTCTCTCTCTCTCTCTCTCTCTCTCTCTCTCTCTCTCTCTCTCTCTCTCTCTCACACACACACACACACACACACAAACACACGGACTTTTAAGTTCCCGGTTGAAAATGGTTTTAGAATTTTAGAGCTCTTACAATAATAATAGAATTTTTGGAATTTTAAAGCACTTAAAATATTGAAAATTGGAATTTTAGAACATTTTAAATGTTGGAATTTGGAATTTTAGAAGACCTAAAATATTTAAATTTAGAATTTTAGTGGTAGTAAAAAAAAACGTCCGAAACAGCTTAGGCCCTTGTTACGGGATGCATGTTTTCGTTGTTTTACGGCGTGAATCAGAAGCCTTAAATATGATTTTCTCGGCTTCTAATTGACGTAGAAAGACTCTAAAAGGACCATCGAGTCCGACATTTTCTTGTCTATAAGACGGATATTTTCTAGAAATATTGTCGTTTTTAACATTTTTTAAGTTACGGAAAAAATCAAGAGCCATATTAAAAAAGTTTATCGTTCCAGTCGTGGTTCCCTCCGGATCACGGCAAGAGGTACGACATATTACCGGCAGCGCTGTGTCAGTATCGTTGCATTTGTACACATGCTCCGGCTCAAGACGGCAAATCGATGAGCGGAAGTGGCCTACACGATGACGTCACGAGAAACAAAGGGGATAAACACATTCGCTTCCTTTTCTTTTACACACCAGTATAAGTATTTCCGATTTAGCTCTTTATCCCTGTGTAACTAAAGGGCTTGGGAACACATTCCATGATTACGTTTTATACGGGAATACTGTATAAAAGTCGTCCTTAAAACCGGATGTCTGACTAAGCTTATGTTGAAATACTTAGAACAAACACTCAAGGTTGATTCCCTCAGGGAATAAAAACAAGATTTTCTTATAATCAGCAAAAGCACTAGTCACGAAAATGGAAAAGACAGTAACCGGAAATCTAAAAATAGCTGTCACAAAATCGTTCCGAAAATGTCGCTTTATAAAATCTTTATAAAAACACGTAAATTGGAAAAATTGGAAAGTACCGAGTCAAATAAGAGCAGTATACGAATAAATTAAATACCAACTATCTCTGTCCACTATTAGAATTTCTTTCAGTTAGTACATTCTTTTAATATATTATACTATATATATACACTGTATTAAACTATTATTGTTTATAATAATAGCAGGAAAAACGTATTATATTCAAAAAAAAGTGTAAGGAAATGTCATTATACGTTATTATTATTATTATTAAACTTACGTCATGTATTGTATAAATCGCAGTAATTGTTCTTTAATCAGTGTCCTTGTTCTTTGTTCGTTAATCCTTCAGGATACATTCTATACACCTCGGATAGCTCAGTAAAGACAGATCTATAAGCAAGATAAAGATCTGGGTTTATACATAAATCAATTCAGAAATGTATACTTAAAGTTGATAATTTTCAGATATTTAATCAAATTGAGCACTTCTACTGGTTTGTGTCTGTCACCAACTGATCGTGCGGACTTGAAATGTTTTTAGTTTAATTCAGTTTTTTGTTTTAAAATATTTATATCGGAAGAAAATTTCTAAATACGAGGGTTGATCAAATATAAACGAGACTGATTTTTTAAAAAATTTATTGCTTACTTACAAATTATTTTTGATACAACTTATTTTTCTACATAGTCTTCCGCACGAGTAACACATTTTTCCCACCGGATTGGAAGTTTTTTAATTCCATCTTCGTAAAAAGTTCTCGGGCGTTCATTGAGCCATTGGAGCACGAAGGTCTTCACCGCAGAATCGTCTTCGAAACGCTGGCCTCCAAGCGCCTCTTTGAGTGGCCCAAACAGGTGATAGTCGCAGGGTGATAAGTCTGGACTGTATGGGGGATGTTCCATTGGTTCCCAGCCAATTTGACCGAGTTTAAGCCTCGTAGCGTTCGCCGAATGTGGTCGGGCATTATCGTGAAGAAGAATGACGTTTCTCACCGGTTTAGATTTCCTTTTCCTACGAAAAGACTGTTTTGCGGCCTCTAAAACATCGCAATAATATTGTGCATTTATTGTGCGTCGTTGATGGAGGAAATCGACGTGAAAGGCGCCTTGATTGTCGAAAAATACAGTGGCCATTACCTTCCCGGCCGACGATCGTGATTTGGCCTTCAGGTTTTCTACTGCTTCCCGTCCTTCGGCGAATTCCTTGTGCCAAGCAAAAACGCGAGCTCTTGACAGGGTCCTGTCCCCGTATTGAGCCGTCAATCTACGAAAGATTTCAGTCGGATTGACCCCCTCCTTGGCCAAAAACTTAATAATAATTCTCTGCTCCACGGAAACGTGCACTTCATTCTCACTCATAGTATAGTTTTATACTGAAGGGTCCGAACGGAAATGTTGCCCGTCTACGCCCGTCCCAAACATCCCAGGCTACCTGAAACCCCACCCTTTAGAGTTCAATGTCCAACGGAAAAGTTTTTAGAAAGTCAGTCTCGTTTATATTTGATCAACCCTCGTACAAAAGAAAGGGAAATAGCAATTATCTTTGTTTTAAAGGATTAGTTTAATTAGGCCTTCACGTGATATGTTCAAATTTAGAATTTTAGAGCGTTTAAAATGTTGGATGTTTTGAATTTTAGAACACAAAAGTGTTGAAATTTAGAATATTAAGGTACTTAAAATGTTGGGATTTTAGAGCACTGAATTCTAGAAACAATTATAATTGTTCTGCAATACGTTTAATCATTTTTTTTGTTTTATATTTTGGAAATCTGATTCAACTGTAGAAACACTGTTTTTATTTCAGTTCAGAGATAGAAATGCCTATAAAAAGAAAGGCCTATAAATAGAACAGACCTTACCTACTGTCGGATGGAATTTTTGAAATACTAGTATTTTGCTTCTGGAATTATTGTTATTTTTTATATTTTTTTCTAAATGTGATTTCGGTTTCTTCCGTCTGTAAACTTTCATTATGTTTTTGGATGTTAATATTCGCTTAAAATGATTACATGTTGAGCTATATAAAATACGTTCCAACGTGTTTTATTATTTTTTTTCTAACAAACTTATCTTTTTCAGTTAAAACAAATGACAAGACCTTCTCATGTAAATAAATTTATATTCGTTACAGGCATATGGCATAACATCACCGTGTTCATGTTATAATAAATTAATTTTGATACTCAGTTTAATACAGCCGATTCTGTCAATATTAGAAATTTAATTTATTTTAGCAAGAACTAATTAATGTGATAAAGACTTAAATTTAGGTTATTTATTATCGTATTATATAACTACAATGAATGAGAAGAAATTTGATTTATTTAATGTGTGTTTTTTTTACGCTGGCCTAGTTCTTTTTTATATACAAAATACATGACAATTGAATGTACTTCATTATATTTTCAACATGCAGTGAGAAATTTATGTAAAGCTTACATTTTATTTATTAATTTTTGCTTATATTTTATTTTTTATTATATTATAAATTTTATAATAATTATTATATTAATAGGCTATAATAATATTTATTTATTTAGAGACCTCTAGCATTCTGATACAGTTATGTTTAATTTGAGCCTAACGTGGATTTGGAGGTTATGCTAAACGTGAGTTATTTCTATATGTACAATTAATGTTAAATTAATTAATTAAATTGAATTAATTATTAGTTGTAATAATTGCTTCGACACACATCAAAATCTGTTAAACAGTTTTTGTACTATATTTTTTTATAAATCTGATTTCACTAGCGCTAAATTAAATAACCATAAATTTCAATTTAAAGGAACACAACCCTGACAGCAGTTGAAAATATTTTCAAGTAACTTTTATTTTCAAATTGCAGATATAAAGTAAATTTCGCTATAGAGAACTCTTTGTATTGGGTAATAAATTTACAAAAAAGTATGGCCCCAAGCTTAGATATTTTACGTAAAACGTGGGCCAGGGGGAGTAACAAAAGGGAGAGTAGTATTACGGAGGGAGAGAAGCGTCACCTCTGGGATCAAAGACGGCAGAACAGAAGGCCTTTACGAGCGTTAAAACAGTAAAACCTACCGTAAATGATATTTATGTAGGCTTACACGAACACGCCCTCGAGGAGTAACTACCCTTTCTCTGTAGTTACAGCGTACAATCAATTTATACAGTTTTACTTTATTTTTACGTTGAGGAGGAAGCAAATATTTATTTTTTAAAGTCACACTATATGCGAGTTGTGGTCGTGAAATAATTTAATTTTGATGGGCGTTTCAATTTCCAAGACTGGAATAAAGAACTGATTCTAAATCCCATTTTGTCCAGAAACTCATTAAAATGGATTTAAAAAAATGGATTCCTTTTAGAAACGATCATCAGATTTTACAATTGTGATCGTGATTGAAAGTAAAATAATTTCACGGTTGAAGACTGAACAAAGAAAAAATTGAAAATTTGCTACACTGAATTCATGAGTCATGAGTGTAGGAAACTTGAAAACTGAATGTATATTTTAGGAAAATCTGATGTTTAGTGAAAGCTTCTGAACCAGATTTGTGGGTATATAGCCTACGGCTTGTTCGTTTTGTTCGGGTATAGCCAAACATGATCGAAATCGTTAAGGCCGAAATAAAGAAAATTGACAAAAAATGTGCTTCAAAAGCGGTGTTTTTGGAATAAGGCCTTAAAAGTGATAAATCCATCAAAACCTTACGCCAGACTAGAGTCACTATATGGATAACTACAAGGTTTGATCTTCTGTTTGGTCTACTAGCACGCGCTAGTTATCTGTGCACGCTACGTGCACAGAATAAGTGTTTCGAGACGGTGTCGTTATCTGATTTTAAAAATAATTTTTGAAGCGAAGTTTTTAATGTTAGCTCTTGCGAGAGGAGTGAATAGAGGATTGCCGAACGGACGAATGTAACGGAAATATGGAACGAAAGAACAAACGAATTTCGTCTCTCTATTTGTGGATCTTTTTCTTTCTTCCTCCTTTTCGATAACAGTGCACGCGTATTTATGTGTTGGTTTGGTTTCGGTATTTCTCCTGAGTTGAACACATGCAAGTTATAACCGTTTATAATAATTGCTGTTAATATTTTAGTTTTTAACAACATAACCTGAAATTTTGTATTGCCTATCAGCTGTTTAATGAAATCAGCTGATTCTTACGAATTAATTTAAAACAACTGATATTTTACTGTAACTACAGTAAATAATATCTAAGCTAGGTTCATGTATTTATTTATTTAAACAGAACGAGATATTTGTAAAGATATCTTCAAACTAATTATACATTCAGCAAAGATATCATTAACAAAAGCTTCGCTTCTGTCCGTAACTCCCCGAGTTCCACGCGTGTACTTTTTTTTGTTTTTAAAATGAGTGTCGATTGCCTTTTGTTAAGCAAAGATGTTTAAAGGGAGGTTATTTTGAAATTTATATGCTACACTCCACATTATATAAAGTTAAAATCAAAAGAATATGATTAACAAGACATTGAAGATTGTAGGCTATGATTCTTTAATAGAATATTGTAAAACGTTTATTCCTGAAGCTCATAAAGAAATTTTTAACTCACTTTGAAGTTTTCGAAACTGAGTTTGTATGAATTATCGCACAACAAAAAGCCCGTTACTTACACTAAGCATAACAACGATTCAACGTTGATTTGAATTTAAATACAAGAACTGCAGCATTGTATAGAAATGTGTAGAGCAAACGATCAGTTCATGAGGTTTGCCAAGTAAGCGGATATCGCCAAGGGATAGTCTACACTCTACAGTATGGTTATCTGCACGGATTTATCTATGTTTTTAGTAAAACCGTACAGATATGACCTGTACCCATAACTGTAGCGACTTGTATATATCTGAACTTATCTCTACGTCTGTTACCACTTTATGTTGTTAATTACAATAGTCACTTTAGATGTTTTTATTTCAGTGAAAAGCAATTATTTCAGTATTAACAATTATAATGAAATCTACGAGAACAGTACATGAAATCTCGTATTTGTAATTATAGTATAAATATTCATCATAAACAATGGCAATAAACATAACCTCAATTAAAATACTGTTGTCGAATAAACAGCTGTGTTACGAAATCAGCTGTTCAGTTGAATATATCCATCGCATAACGTAGTAATTTCCGTTGCTTTTGAAACTGAAGTGGTTTTATATTTATAAAATAAATAGCGATTTTTTAACCACTATTAGTGTGAAAGTCACCGATTTATATAACAGGCGCCAAGTACGAGGGCTATTCAGAAAGTAGATTACGTTTTTGGATAAAAAAAAACTAAGTACAGGAAAAAAATTTTATTATATACATTTGAAAGAGGAACTAAAATACTATTTTCGACATAATCGCCAAACAAATTTAGACATTTGTCATATCGGTGAACTAGCTTTGAAATTCCCGTGTCGTAGAATTCCGCCGCCTGTGACGCCAGCCAGTCAGTCACGCCCGCGCGGAGATCTTACGACAAAGATGGTGAATCATTTCTTGATCGCATCGTAACGGGAGATGAGACTTGGGTTAAGCACGTTACCTGTGAGACAAAACTACAGTCTATGGAGTGGGGCACACAAATTCCCCCAAAAACCGAGGAAATGTTTGCAAACCCTGTCAGCAAGGAAGATCATGGCGACCGTTTTTTGGGACAGGAAAGGTGTTCTTCTGGTTGACTTCCTAGAACGTGGAGCAACCATAAACTCAGAAAGGTATTGCCAAACATTACGAAACTTAAGACGAGCTATCCAGAACAAGCGGAGAGTAAAAAAACTGAGTGCAAAAGTGTTGTTTTTGCACGACAATGCCCGCCCTCACACGGCAAATCGAACAAAAGACGTCTTGACGGCCTTCAAGTGGGAGATTTTCCCTCATCCACCCTACAGTCCGGACCTGGCATCTAGTGATTTCCACTTATTCCCGAAGATGAAGACTTGGCTTGCAACACAGCGCTTCGATGACGACGCAGATCTCCGCGCGGGCGTGACTGACTGGCTGGCGTCACAGGCGGCGGAATTCTACGACACGGGAATTTCAAAGCTAGTTCCCCGATATGACAAATGTCTAAATTTGTTTGGCGATTATGTCGAAAAATAGTATTTTAGTTCCTCTTTCAAATGTATATAATAAAATTTTTTCCTGTACTTAGTTTTTTTTTATCCAAAAACGTAATCTACTTTCTGAATAGTCCTCGTACATTTCCGCGGCTCAAAACCGCGCTCGCGTTATAAACGCCGGTGATTTACGATTGTTTCATGTGCAGCTTGTAGCCGGCTAGAAAGTTCAGACTAGTTTTATTGGTGCAGACAGACAGTGAACTTTTTATAGTGCATAGTTTATTGGACTCTGTGTTTAATAAAATTTTAAGCGTTGTCCGTAGAGAGTAAAGAAGGTCGCTATGAACCTGTAGTGTTACTATTGCTTGGTAAAGTAGTTCTAGCGTGTATACTGCAAATCGATAAGTTTTAGTGCCATACGGTCATGTTTTTTTTTATAGCGAATATAAGTTTTCTAATTTTATGACATTCTTCCTCCTTTCTTAGCTTTGTCAGTCTGAACGTGTTTATGAGTTTTGGATTACTTCTATTTTAAAAAAACTTATTGTGTATGGGGGGGGTTACGGCTGTTACGCGATCTCTGCCACTTTTCTGATTCATATCATATCAGCACTCTGAGCTGTTTCTGATTCATATCATATCAGCACTCTGAGCTGTTTCTGATTCATATCATATCAGCACTCTGAGCTGTTTCTGATTCATATCATATCAGCACTCTGAGCTGTTTCTGATTCATATCATATCAGCACTCTGAGCTGTTTCTGATTCATATCATATCAGCACTCTGAGCTGTTTCTGATTCATATCATATCAGCACTCTGAGCTGTTTCTGATTCATATCATATCAGCACTCTGAGCTGTTTCTGATTCATATCATATCAGCACTCTGAGCTGTTTCTGATTCATATCATATCAGCACTCTGAGCTGTTTCTGATTCATATCATATCAGCACTCTGAGCTGTTTCTGATTCATATCATATCAGCACTCTGAGCTGTTTCTGATTCATATCACTGCCATTTTGAAAGCTAATTTGAAACATGTAATTTAAAATACAATTTATTACAATAATCATTTAAGTTATTGATAGCTCATTTCAATATTATTTATATTCATCGTAAAGAGTGAAATGGTATTATCGAAGGAAGAGATGTGGTAAAATATCAGCTGTTTAGGTGAAAATTACTTTTACTCCCTGCATCATTATTGCGTAACAATTTCCATTGTGCATTAAAAGTTTCGCTTTTATATTTACAGATTTGGAGGCGGTGCAAGCCCCTAAATCTTTGTTTCTTAAACACTATAAATACTGCATTACTGTATTCCACGTTTGCTTAAATTTAGATAAATAATTTTTTTTAATTTGTATCCTAAACATGGGTATTTTTAATTTTTGTAAATGAAAAAATTAAAAAAAAAAATTTTCTTTTATATCTTTTTATTTACGTATATAAATATGTTATCTTCACTTTTTAATTTTACATATTTTATTAAAAAGTGTTGTCATGTTACTAAAAGAAAACTATTAAAAACACTATTATTTTAAGTTGCATCAGAATTGTGGATTTCATTCTTAATGATCCAGCTAGGCGAGGTCTGTTTCGACTCGACCGTTGGACGTTCGGTTTGTGTATTTGTTACGCAGTTTTGGCTAAACGCGTAGACAAATTGTTTTGAAATTTGGTACGGAAGTACCTTTCATAAAGCCTGTACGATGTATGTTTAAGATTTTCCCCATTCACTTCGGTTTCAAAACGGCGAGTTCTAATTTAACCTTTGCTGTAATGCTAGTTGAACTGCAAGACCTGTCATGATTTTGACCGTTTCATGGAGAAAGAGTATAGAATTTTCAGTAAAGTTGGTCCAGTAACATTTCTCGTAAATATTAAGGTTACCGGTTAAATTTACAGAAAATGTTACGAGCGCTGTCTCCGTATAGGCCTATACTGCGAGGTCTGCAGTTTTTTGAACTACTCGTTTACAAAGGTTGAAAATGGAGCTATAAAACTTTTATCGTGTTCTAATTATCTCCACTATAGGGTCAACATGTGTAGTAAACGATCGGAAGACTTTTAGTTGAGGTTGTGTACTACGAGGGTTGATCAAATATAAACGAGACTGATTTTTTTTTAAATTTATTGCTTACAAATTATTCTTGATACAACTTATTTTTCTACATAGTCTCCCGCACGAGTAACACATTTTTCCCACCGTATTGGAAGTTTTTTAATTCCATCTTCGTAAAAAGTTCTCGGGCGTTCATTGAGCCATTGGAGCACGAAGGTCTCCACCGCAGAATCGTCTTCGAAACGCTGGCCTCCAAGCGCCTCTGAGTGGCCCAAACAGGTGATAGTCGCAGGGTGATAAGTCTGGACTGTATGGGGGATGTTCCATTGGTTCCCAGCCAATTTGATCGAGTTTAAGCCTCGTAGCGTTCGCCGAATGTGGTCGGGCATTATCGTGAAGAAGAATGACGTTTCTCACCGGTTTAGATTTCCTTTTCCTACGAAAAGACTGTTTTGCGGCCTCTAAAACATCGCAATAATATTGTGCATTTATTGTGCGTCGTTGATGGAGGAAATCGACGTGAAAGGCGCCTTGATTGTCGAAAAATACAGTGGCCATTACCTTCCCGGCCGACGATCGTGATTTGGCCTTCAGGTTTTCTACTGCTTCCCGTCCTTCGGCGAATTCCTTGTGCCATGCAAAAACGCGAGCTCTTGACAGGGTCCTGTCCCCGTATTGAGCCGTTAATCTACGAAAGATTTCAGTCGGATTGACCCCCTCCTTGGCCAAAAACTTAATAATAATTCTCTGCTCCACGGAAACGTGCACTTCACTCTCACTCATTGTAAAGTTTTATACTGAAGGGTCCGAACGGAAATGTTGCCCGTCTACGCCCGTCCCAAACCTCCCAGGCTACCTGAAACCCCACCCTTTAGAGTTCAATGTCCAACGGAAAAGTTTTTAGAAAGTCAGTCTCGTTTATATTTGATCAACCCTCGTATGATAAGTCATTGTGTGAGTGAACGACTTTCAAGGATACAAAAATATTTCTGAATAACTTTTTGAAAATGGAGGTGTTCCGAAACGCGTCGACAGTCAGCATAATGTACTCAGTTTTATAGTAACATAAAGAAACATTTGAATTAATCGCGGAACGCAGCTTTCTCGCTGATGTGATGCGCATTTTCCAAAAGTGACAGTATCATGCGTGTAATCAGTACCGTTTTTAGTATTTTTTATCGATTTTTAACGCTTTTTATGGTAACGAACTTGTCGAAGCTATTGTCAGAATCGATTTTTGTGTCAAGTTTGAATCATCGAACGCATAGAGTGCACGCAACTGGCTGATTAGCTGAAAACAAGCCATTACAGCTGCCGTTATGATACTTTAGACCAGGAACCATGGAATTATCATTGTTCATGTTCATGAGAACACATGTTCAGGGTAACGTATGTAAAAATACAACACGTACCAATTTGTACTCCAGCATTCACTATTGTCGTCTGGTTTGCTTTTCACAAAAACTTATTAAAACTTGGACTAAATAAAATATAGTGTAGGGTAGAGCGGGGCTATTTCGCTCATTTCAAATTTGGGGTACTTTAAATGGGTTTAAAAATTTAAAAAAATGTTTTTTTAATAATTATAATTAAACACTACTATGTAAGGAACTGTATGGTATTTTATTACGTTTTTATTACAAATTATTTTCTAGGTAATTAATTAATTTACATAAATGTTGAAAAACAGGAAATACACAAATTAGCGGGGTTATTTCGCTCACTAGGCGGGGCTATTCCGTCTGTGAATGTTTCGTCTAAATTCTACATGCATTTTTCACAAACGAATTGTTTTTTACCAACAGCACCCACACAAAATTCGTGAAACCATGTTTCACAACTTTGACACTTTATCCAATCACCTTTACGTCTTGATTCTTCAGATAAAAATTTATGCCTAAAAAATCCACAAGGAACGTTGTCATTGTCATCATCAGAAGCAGTGCTTTGGGATCGTCTTCATCGGAGCTGAAGTCTTTACAAATTATTTTGGTGGACTTTGAAGTTTTCCTCTTCTTGGAAGTAGGCCTATTATCTCGCTCTCGTTTTAATATTTCTAACTTTGCTTAAGAATAAGCTGCATTTCTCACTTGCATAGGAGTACAACCAAAACCCCTACTTGCTAGATCCATCAACCTATCTGCCAAGTCTTTTTCATCAGCTTCTGTAAAGACTGTAGGGTGACCACTTTTTTTAAGTAAGGTTTTATACCCTAAAGCACGTTGTGTTTTTGCAATATGCACACGATCCTTCAATGTAGAATTTGGAACGTGGTAATGAGCTGCAGCGCCTCTAATACTAAACTTGCCATTAATAACGCTTGAAATAGCTTCAATCATATTTTTATCACTCCATTTCTTATAAAGACCTTTGTTTTTGTACGTACGGACCATCTGAAAGACAGAAAACAGACATAAATAGTTTTTCTTTGCAATATATATTTACAAATACGTTACAAAATAAAAATTAATGTGAGCGAAATAACCCCCTTTTCAGTGGGCGAAATAGCCCCAATAACATGGTTTTACATAACGAGTATTTTAGTGAAACCGTTAAAATAACACAATTATAAAGCCGTAGCTGAATAAAGAAGAAATTAAATAACCTACAATAAAAACATTATCAGATAATATTACAAAATGTACATTGCACAGCTAAAATTGTTTACGCTAAACGTTAATTATTGCTACTTCAACATTGTGATAGTCTTACCTTAGCTTATAGAAGTATCGTTCTTCGAAGAAAATAAAAACTTATAACACAACTCGCACTTGTAGTGAACACAAATACTGCTACACAGGAACTGAGTTGAAAATGGCTGACAATGTGCGCAGTTTACATGTGCAGCAGAACAAATTAGTTAAGTTGAGTGAAATAGCCCCGTGAGCGAAATAGCCCCGCTCTACCCTATTGGTTGTTACGATTGTGACCACATTCTGTTTTAAAAACCGAAGACTGTATTCTAACAATTACATGTGGGTTTCGAGAAAATAATTCTGTCCGCAGGAATCGTCTTTCTTTCAAATTGAAAGGGGCGTAGTCGAGAAAAGTGAGTGCGTGTATTTCACCGGAAACAGTAGCTTTCTTTCAGCCTTAAGGTTTTAGTTCGACGAAGTCAGATTGAATAAATAAACTTGCCGTTTTTTCTTGTTCTAAGGTGGATCATATAATTGTAATTTTACGAATGGCTCCTAAAAAATTATTGGAAATTTTCTTGAAACCTCTACTCACTAAATTAAGACGTTAGTCTTAAGAAAATTATTATCCTAATAGGCGTTGTGTGTGTGTGTGTGTGTGTGCGCGCGCGCGCGCGCGTGCGTGTTCGGCATACGCTAAAGACTAAACGAAGACTGTGTGATTTCATTAAACAAAAATTATTCAATTTTTGTTAATAAAGTATATGTTGAGAAACGGTATAAACTTTTCTAAGCTTCGGTTTTTAATCCATTTTTGTAATCGGGAATCCATTACAAATTATTGTTAATTCAATTTTCGAATCTTGCAATTTCGGTCCTGTCGATTTTGATGAAATATGTGTACGCGTTTGGTACTTGAAAACTACATTCGACGAAAATGTAACCATAAGTGTATAAGGTTATTTTACTTTTGTTAAATTATAATGGGGACTTTTGATATAAAGTGGTGTTTGAAAACGAAATTTTTGAAAATTTAAAACTTTTTCCGATATATGTACAAAGTAAAATTACATCTTTGTAAATTAGGAGATACGGAAATGAGTATAACAATCAAAATTGCAAAATAAATTATTTTTACGATCACCATGTTTACACTTACTAATGGGCCCATGCGACCTCCGCAGTAAATGGAAAAAAGAAACGAATAACTTGGAGTTATTTTAAAGCATTGTAGCACATTACTGTAACCTGATTTTACGCTACATACATAAATTAGGCTACAGGTATTTACTGCGTACTAGAAGCAGAGTTTTTTGTGTAATAAAATTTACAACTGGCCTTGATTACCGATTCTACTTTCAAAACTCAATCGGCCAATAATTATTGAATTCTTGGATACATTAGTAATTCAAATATTACTTTCAACTGTGTGTTTTTATTAGCAATCAGCTGTTTTAGTACACGCGCAATTATTTGTCATCTTGCCTGCATTGTGCTGCACTTTCACGGGGACATTTTATACTGCTCGTTCTGTGTTCTGTCCATAGACTTGAACTACGAGGTGCAAGAGTATCATTTATCTGGATTCCTGGTCACTGTGGAATATATGGAAACACTGCAGCGGATAATGCTGCAAAGGAAGCAACTTTTCTGCCGCCATGCACTCCACGTGTAATAGTGTCTGACTTTCTTTGTTACGTAAAACATTTTATTCTTCTACAGTGGGAAAATGAATGGGCAGCTACAAGCAGTAACAAATTGAGGGTAATTAAAAATACTGTTCGTCCTTGGGGGTCGTCAATACGTGCAAGTCGTAGAGAAGAGGTGGTGATCACCCGCCTTCGCATCGGTCACTCCATGTTAACGCATGGATTTCTGATGGAACGCGGGGACCCACCTAAATGCGAGTTCTGTAGGGAAACCATCACAATAAGACATATATTGCTCGATTGTGATGGTTTCCAAAATGTGCGTTTTATGTGTGGTCTGAGCAACTGTTTGCAGACGATGTTGGGAGATAGTGCCTCGGCCGTTGACCGGGTTCTAGACTTCCTTCATCGTCTGAATGTTTTAAATAAAATTTAATTTATTGCATTTGTAATTTCTTGTGTTATTTTATTTATTTATTTTATTTAAAAACTTTATTTCTGTTATGTTTTGCATACTTTTACGAATTGTTATTAAATTTTATTCATTATTTATTGTTATTTAGTTCTTAAGTGTAATATATCTATAATTGTTATCTAAATTTTTAATTTATTTTTACTGTTATAGTTTGTTGTTGTTGTTTTTGTTGTTGTTTTTTTTTTCTTAAGTACAATTTCGTTTAATTTTCTTTGTAAATACTTTCATTCTTCGTGACGGCGATGATAACCTGAACGGTTTTTCGCCGGGAAAAAAAAAATTTATACTGCTCGTGAGATTTTGTTTACAGACTTTTTATTGGTTTTTAAATCGGTTTTGTTTTACTGTAAAGCCTTAAAATGGAAATGCATGAGGCGCGAGAATTCCCTGAAGCTCTGACAAACCTGTAGGCTGTACATGTAGTGTCAATAACTCAGGTCCTTATTTTTGGTACAAAACCTTCGGAATGCTTAGCGTAATAATATACGAAAGATTGTAGAGGAAAAGTAAAATAACATTAGCTTTTTACATTAACATTTGCTTACGTGATAATTACGTAGATAGATTGACATATAGATTCAAAGTAAAGCATCAAATAATTAAGAAATTTTTATTACCATCACTTTTACTCCTCCATTTTGAAAATAATTGCCAAATTTGTT
>CM040187.1:5387500-5492500 GCA_022606455.1 Callitettix versicolor
TATTTGCTGGTATATGAAGATACGAGGGCGGTTTGATAAGTCAGTGACTTTTTGAATTTCCCGCGCAGTTACTCCAAATGCAACAGTGCTGCCGTCAACTGTAATCTAGCAGTGGGCAACTTTCTAATTTTGAGCAAGCTACGTCGTGCTGTTGGTGTTTGATAGCCGTTCAAAGCAGACAACCTCGTGAATTTTACGAAAATGGAAAAAAGTGAATTTCGTGTGCTGATTAAGCATTACTTTTTACGTAAAAAATCCATCACTGAAACTAAGGAAAGACTAGATAAATACTACGGGGACTCGGCACCATCAATTTCAATGGTTAAGAAGTGGTTTACAGAGTTCCGTTGTGGTCGTACCAGCACTAGTGACGCCGAACGTTCAGGTCGCCGAAAAGAAGTGATCATGCCGGAAATTGTCGATAAAATCCATGAAATGATATTGGATGATCGGAGAATGAAAGTGCGTGAGTTGGCTCATGCTGTAGGTATCTCAACTGAACGGGTACATCATATTTTACACGAATATTTGGACATGAAAAAACTCTCCGCGAGATGGGTGACGCGATTGCTCACACTCGATCATAAGCGCAATCGTGTGACCACTTCAAAAGAGTGTTTAGCGATGTTCAGCCGTAATCCGAACGAATTTTTGCGCCGTTTTGTTTACTGTGGACGAAACATGGATCCATCACAACACGCCAGAGACCAAGGAACAATCGAAACAGTGGGTTGCTAAGGGTGAACGTGGAACAAAGAAGGCCAGAGTCTGTCAGCCAACAAGGTCATGGCCACAGTTTTTTGGGATGCACGCGGTGTCATTCACATCGATTAACTCGAGAAAGGTAAAACGATCACCGGTGAATATTATTCAAAGCTTTTGAACAGATTCGACGTTGATTTCAAGCAAAAACGGCCGCATTTGGCGAAGAAGAAAATGGTGTTCTATCAAGACAATGCACGTGTGCATACTTGTCTAGTCACGATGGCCAAAATCCACGAATTGGGATACGAACTGCTACCCCATCCAGCATATTCTCCAGATTTAGCCCCCTGCGACTATTTTCTGTTTCCAAACCTAAAGAAATGGCTGGGCGGTAAGAGATTTGAGTCGAATGAAGAAGTCATTACCGAAACAAACGCATATTTTGAGAGCTTTGAGGAAACCTATTATTTGGAGGGAATAAAAAAATTAGAAAAAACGCTGGACAAAATGTATCGAGCTAAAAGGTGATTATGTAGAAAAATAAAATGTTCATTTGCCGAAAAAAATTTGTTTTATTCAAAAAGTCACTAACTTATCAAGCCGCCCTCGTATGTATACTTTTTCATATTATCTGAGAAAATAATGAGATGTCTGTGTACGCATTCAAATAAGGAAATATAAACTAAACCGATTAAATACAAATTTTCGTTTATAATTAGCCCATGTTTTAAGATAATTTTTTTAATTTGTAACAAAATTCTTATTAAACACATTTTGTATTAGAAATTTAACGTACAATTGGTTCTTAAAATTGAATATTACACTTGCACGCAATGACGCTAGAGGAAGTGCTTTGTCCATTTTACAAGTCGCGGAATACTTGCTTCAGTCATATACTGTTATGCACTAAGTAAGGACAGTAATAGCCTAACTTGACTAGAGCAATGATGGAGCTAAACGAGGGAGCGAACGCAATTTGTTTGTCTCTGAGGGGAAATTTAGCATTTTAAAAGTTAATGAGACTTTATTGGGAAAGGGCAAATTGCCTCCAGTCTGGTCTATATCCAGTTCTAATTATCAAGTCGGATTGGATACGTTTATTATTTATGTATGAACTTGTAACGTTACTATTCGAATAGGTCTGTTCCCGAATTAGCACGGTCTAATAATTATATTTTCTTCCGTTATTCGATAATCTATTTTTTGCTTTGTGAAAAATAGAATATGTAAAAAGTGGTTTTTGCTTAATGTATGTCTGTCCGACTTGATCAAATTTGGCATGTTGGTCGGTTTGCTCATTTCTCGGGTCCTATTTTTTCGAAAAAATTTGGAGCCGCTTTCGAAAACCGACTCAAATCAAAAAAATAATTTGGATTACTTGTTCGCACGCTAAAACTCGGTACCTTGAAATTGAACGCCATTTCTGTCGTTACAAATTGAGTATTTGTACTCTCACGTTAGCAATTTTTGTCCGATTTGATTCAAACTATTGTAGGTAGTTTACTTAGAAAAATCTGTTCAACAGTCGAAATGACGGTTATTTCAAATCTTTTTAATTCGTAATTTTTTGTCTTAAATTGTATTTTACCATCGTTATCACGGTTAAAATCGTACCTGTTAAAAACCGTTACGGTTAAAATCACGGTTATTACGGTTTGAACCGTAATTTATTACGGTTCAAAATTAGCATTTTGAATATTTTTTTAAATTTATAAATAGAATTTGACGGCGGTCAAGGTTAATTTTTCTGTTTTCGTTGTAATTGGGTCAGAAATGTGCAGATTTTATTGCTGATTATAAAAGGGGTTTGGAAATACGCTTCCTTATATTGCGTGCCTTGATTATTTTGTTTTTGCTGATAGGCCTAATAGTTTCAGCTGTTTTATAATAATTGATTTCGTTTTGATTTAATCATCTGTTATTTTACTACGGTAGCTTGTGTTCGGGATTATTTATTTTGTAATGTTGGTACTACTGCACTCGTCTTTAGTCAGTAGTCGTGAGATTTATGTATTTGCAAAGGAGACATTCCGGTTGAAAGCCAGTTCCTTGATTCTCGTGGATTGGCTGAGAATGCCATTAAACTCGGCGCCATTGTCCGTCTATTGTTCTTATTGCTCTGTACTCGTAATTACTTGTACGCTGTGTGTCTTTTTACTTATAGGCCTAAAGTATAAGTGACCAATCAAAACATTACTGGTTAATTCCCGTATTAGGTACAACCAGATGGTGATAGTCAGATGCAATTATTTGTTAGAAACTGGTGAAATAGACCAAATACTCGATGTACAGTTGGTGTAATTGTTCCACTATGTCCGTTACAGTCTGTTTTGTCAAAGACCGTACTGTAGCTTGCTAATTTGTTACACAATTACTTCATAGTCAATATACGAGGGTTGATCAAATATAAACGAGACTGATTTTTTAAAAATTTTATTGCTTACTTACAAATTATTCTTGATACAACTTATTTTTCTACATAGTCTCCCGCACGAGTAACACATTTTTCCCACCGGATTGGAAGTTTTTTAATTCCATCTTCGTAAAAAGTTCTCGGGCGTTCATTGAGCCATTGGAGCACGAAGGTCTCCACCGCAGAATCGTCTTCGAAACGCTGGCCTCCAAGCGCCTCTTTGAGTGGCCCAAACAGGTGATAGTCGCAGGGTGATAAGTCTGGACTGTATGGGGGATGTTCCATTGGTTCCCAGCCAATTTGATCGAGTTTAAGCCTCGTAGCGTTCGCCGAATGTGGTCGGGCATTATCGTGAAGAAGAATGACGTTTCTCGCCGGTTTAGATTTCCTTTTCCTACGAAAAGACTGTTTTGCGGCCTCTAAAATATCGCAATAATATTGTGCATTTATTGTGCGTCGTTGATGGAGGAAATCGACGTGAAAGGCGCCTTTATTGTCGAAAAATACAGTGGCTATTACCTTCCCGGCCGACGATCGTGATTTGGCCTTCAGGTTTTCTACTGCTTCCCGTCCTTCGGCGAATTCCTTGTGCCAAGCAAAAACGCGAGCTCTTGACAGGGTCCTGTCCCCGTATTGAGCCGTCAATCTACGAAAGATTTCAGTCGGATTGACCCCCTCCTTGGCCAAAAACTTAATAATAATTCTCTGCTCCACGGAAACGTGCACTTCACTCTCACTCATTGTAAAGTTTTATACTGAAGGGTCCGAACGGAAATGTTGCCCGTCTACGCCCGTCCCAAACCTCCCAGGCTACCTGAAACCCCACCCTTTAGAGTTCAATGTCCAACGGAAAAGTTTTTAGAAAGTCAGTCTCGTTTATATTTGATCAACCCTCGTAAAACTGGCTTCAGAAACTACGCATTCACCCAGGGTTTGAACAGCATAGACACGCATTCGTTTGTTCGTTATTAAATAATAAACAGCGCTATAGTCTGGCTACGAAAGAAAACACCTGACTTTAGAACGTTGTAACGTTTCAGTCGATTATTGTTCCACTAAAGTGTTTAGTCTAAACAGTTCAGTTTTAGTGTAGTGTTAACGGCATTTAGATGTAGTTTCCCCTCCGCCCCTCAGGGGCGTGCAGACTAGCTGCACCTATTGCGAGGATGTAGATGTCCCTCGCAGTACCTGAGTCTAACACACACTTACACTTACAACACTACACTTATGACTTTAACACTTTACACTCACACTTACATTTAGGAAGGCGATAATAGCCTCTATGTGCTTTTCGCCTTAAAATATATATATGGACACATCAGTAGACTCTCAACAACGAGACTTGCCAACAGAATCCATAAGTATATAGGAGTCGAATCAACAACGTCGTGGATCGCACAAGTCAGAATGACCTACATGACGCAGAAATAGATTCAACAGACGTTGAAGACAGGCATGCATACAGGAGAAATATGCTCGGTTGGAAGGTCCCAGAGAATGAAATCCCAAAGAGAGCAGGGGTAAAATGGACGGAGGAACGGAAGAGGATCCATGGGGACAGGATGAGGGAGGTGTGGAGGATTAGAAGGAACAAGTCCTTTGTCGGACTGCTTTGCATGAGTCGGCGTGCTTTGCGTGATCCAACAGGGTCTATATGCAAATAATAATAATAATAATAATATATATATATAAAGTTTCTCCTCCATGTAAGAGATTTTTGCTGGACGGGCGATAGTCGCCATGTGTTTTTCGTCAAAAGCTTTAATTAAAAAAAATGTACTGACATTTTAGATGTACCAAATTAAAGCGTGTTATTTTTTCTATAAATCTACGTTAATTTCGTTAATTTATTTTCAAACTTCGATTTTATATGTCAAGAAGTTTACCGAAAAACACGATTTTCACGCAGTTTTTCTGCTACAAGCTACTTTGAAGGTTCATAACTTTGTCAATTTTTACTTCACAACAAAGCTGTTCGTGCATGTTATGTTATAGACATATATTAATGTCTATAACATAATTATAGATTATGTTACCAACTTTTAACAAAAAAAAAACTTCATTTTGTTAACCAGCAACTTTATTGAAATATTTTTTTTAATAGACGTCTGTAATTTTACAATAGTATTATTAAGATCTGATAATATTTCTTATTGGTATTTTTTCTTAGGAACTTGTGAGAACACCTTTTAGGCTTTTATTTTTGCTTAATGAGAACGAAGGATCATCGATAACGGTAAACGGTAATGGTGAAGCAACGGGAGTAACCGGATCGAACTAAGATCCTTGAGGTGCGCAGCAGACTGACCGGTGCTTTAGCCGAATCGTTCACCGAGAGCTTCCTTCAGTCGGAAAATTTTCCTTGAACAGAATCGATTTGTTTCACCTGTACAACAACGGTCCGACCACCATAGGGGGAGGATTAATAAAAACAACCGTTTCAACCGTTGGACACGGAGTCGATCCGCAGGTTCAGGACACGTAATTAACGTCCTTTGAAAGCGGGGTCGCGTAGCGGCAGCGGGGTGATCAAGTGACGTTATTAATAACGTCTCTGTGCTGAAAATAAAAACTGTGCGATTTGTCAGTTTTTTTTCATTGAGCACGTTATCAGGGATAGGGCAAGTTTAATCACGGTATCAGATTAAGAACATTTTATTTCGCTAGCATAAGGGGCCAACGCTGGACGTTGTCTAGTTTGACATTGAGCACGTTATCAGGGATGGGGGGCAAGTTTAATCACGGTATCAGATTAAGAACATTTTATTTCGCTATCATAAGGGGCCAACGCTGGACGTTGTCTAGTTTGACATTGAGCACGTTATCAGGGAGGTCGGGCAAGTTTAATCACGGTATCAGATTAAGAACATTTTATTTCGCTAGCATAAGGGGCCAACGCTGGACGTTGTCTAGTTTGACATTGAGCACGTTATCAGGGATGGGGGCAAGTTTAATCACGGTATCAGATTAAGAACATTTTATTTCGCTATCATAAGGGGCCAACGCTGGACGTTGTCTAGTTTGACATTGAGCACGTTATCAGGGATGGGGGGCAAGTTTAATCACGGTATCAGATTAAGAACATTTTATTTCGCTATCATAAGGGGCCAACGCTGGACGTTGTCTAGTTTGACATTGAGCACGTTATCAGGGATGGGGGGCAAGTTTAATCACGGTATCAGATTAAGAACATTTTATTTCGCTAGCATAAGGGGCCAACGCTGGACGTTGTCTAGTTTGACATTGAGCACGTTATCAGGGATGGGGGCAAGTTTAATCACGGTATCAGATTAAGAACATTTTATTTCGCTATCATAAGGGGCCAACGCTGGACGTTGTCTAGTTTGACATTGAGCACGTTATCAGGGATGGGGGCAAGTTTAATCACGGTATCAGATTAAGAACATTTTATTTCGCTACCATAAGGGGCCAACGCTGGACGTTGTCTAGTTTGACATTGAGCACGTTATCAGGGATGGGGGCAAGTTTAATCACGGTATCAGATTAAGAACATTTTATTTCGCTACCATAAGGGGCCAACGCTGGACGTTGTCTAGTTTGACATTGAGCACGTTATCAGGGATGGGGGCAAGTTTAATCACGGTATCAGATTAAGAACATTTTATTTCGCTACCATAAGGGGCCAACGCTGGACGTTGTCTAGTTTGACATTGAGCACGTTATCAGGGATGGGGGCAAGTTTAATCACGGTATCAGATTAAGAACATTTTATTTCGCTACCATAAGGGGCCAACGCTGGACGTTGTCTAGTTTGACATTGAGCACGTTATCAGGGATGGGGGCAAGTTTAATCACGGTATCAGATTAAGAACATTTTATTTCGCTACCATAAGGGGCCAACGCTGGACGTTGTCTAGTTTGACATTGAGCACGTTATCAGGGATGGGGCAAGTTTAATCACGGTATCAGATTAAGAACATTTTATTTCGCTACCATAAGGGGCCAACGCTGGACGTTGTCTAGTTTGACATTGAGCACGTTATCAGGGATGGGGGCAAGTTTAATCACGGTATCAGATTAAGAACATTTTATTTCGCTACCATAAGGGGCCAACGCTGGACGTTGTCTAGTTTGACATTGAGCACGTTATCAGGGATGGGGGCAAGTTTAATCACGGTATCAGATTAAGAACATTTTATTTCGCTACCATAAGGGGCCAACGCTGGACGTTGTCTAGTTTGACATTGAGCACGTTATCAGGGATGGGGGCAAGTTTAATCACGGTATCAGATTAAGAACATTTTATTTCGCTACCATAAGGGGCCAACGCTGGACGTTGTCTAGTTTGACATTGAGCACGTTATCAGGGATGGGGCAAGTTTAATCACGGTATCAGATTAAGAACATTTTATTTCGCTACCATAAGGGGCCAACGCTGGACGTTGTCTAGTTTGACATTGAGCACGTTATCAGGGATGGGGGCAAGTTTAATCACGGTATCAGATTAAGAACATTTTATTTCGCTAGCATAAGGGGCCAACGCTGGACGTTGTCTAGTTTGACATTGAGCACGTTATCAGGGATGGGGGGCAAGTTTAATCACGGTATCAGATTAAGAACATTTTATTTCGCTAGCATAAGGGGCCAACGCTGGACGTTGTCTAGTTTGACATTGAGCACGTTATCAGGGATGGGGGGCAAGTTTAATCACGGTATCAGATTAAGAACATTTTATTTCGCTACCATAAGGGGCCAACGCTGGACGTTGTCTAGTTTGACAAAAGCGGTCAAGGTTTGTTTATTTTTTTCCAATTTATTTGAGCTGTTTTGAGTTGTGAATTTTCATGTCTGTTAAACAAATTGGAGCGAAATCTGTGGAACCAGAAGCCGAATTTTCAGTTTTTCAATAGTTCCCGAACCGGTTTTTTTTATAGCGACCCGTACCGTTGGTTTCGTATGAGCTATATTTGTGAAAAACTCTGTCAAATTAAAAAATGGTTCTGAAACATGAGCAAACCAAACCAACATGGTAAATTTCATAAAAAATAGTCCCAGCCACGCTAAAAATGCAGGTTTAGTCTTCAGCAACGTAAACGCACACATGTAAGGGGAGGGAGGGAGAGAGAGAGAGAGAGAGAGAGAGAGAGAGAGAGAGATTCAAGTAAAAACCTTTTTGCTCTGGCTACCTAAACGCATATTAAGATCTCAAGATCGATTTTTTTCTGTATCACCATCACCAAACTTATTTATACTTCAAATAGTAAGAAAGTAAATATGTTAGGCCTATAAGAAATGAAAATTCACTGTATAATAAAATGTTTAAGGACCTATACGTGAGACAGTTCCAAACGACGACTCATCTATAATTGTGTTTTGATTCTAAGTTTGATACTCACAATAATAACGTCTTTTCTTCTGTTTGGGACTGATCCAAATTTTAGTTTCAGCTAATGGCTCTTTCCAAAAATAAACTTTCCTCCCTGTTTTATTATCATCGGTTTTGTGTCCCCCCCACCGTCATGTGTTACTTTCCCACAGCTGTTGTAAAAACAAGTCTTTTATTTTGTAAAGCGAATCAATTTTGAATGTTTACGGGATCAATTTGGTTCTTAATGTTAAAGCTTTATTTTATTCTCTTACTACACCATCGCAAGACACTAAAACCAATAGAATGATGATGAAATTAGGCAAGCAGATCTGGAAGTCGCCCACTTGGGACCATTTTTAATTATTGTGCCCTTTTCGGTCAAAACATTTACAAAAATGTGATTTTTCTTAAAAGTCTAACGATTTTTATTAAATGTCATTCAAAATGTAGTCCTTAAACTTAATTTCGGTACTGAAAACTCAGCAGAATTTTTCAAAATTGGCTCATCCGAACCATTGCTCACATTCTGGTCATAAGATGATCTATAATTCATGTCGATTATTTTGGATGTATGCTAAAATATAAAATATATCTTCACAAAATATACCTTTTCTATTACGCCATAACATTTTAGTATTGACGAAAAAAATCCTGATGACTGTCAGGGTTTATGTTCGTTTTCTGTTTACTGGTACGCTTGTTTGAGTTCTGAAACTTTTATTAGATCCATATTTGACTGAATTGATATTTTGGGGGTAGATACCAACTCATACGTTTGTTTTGTTGATTTTTGAGTTGATTTTAAGCAAGTCAATTTTTACGTACTCATATATTCATCAACACACACACACACACACAGCCTACAAACGGATATTTCCATCAAAATCGATTTTTTGCACAATCTCTTTAAACATATAAACGATCTCGTTTAAACATATATAGTAACTTACCATCGGAGTCAAGCTGAACGTAGCACATATTTTAACAGGTTTATAATATTCCTTGTGTAATGAAACTGTGTTTTCATTAAGGATTCTAAAACAACAATACTTGTTTATTTTCGGCTCGAAATCACGCTTAGCATGCAAATTAATATCCGTAAGTCATACATAAATTACGTAAAAATAAACAAGATTAACGGAAGATGTTGCAGAAAGCACGCAAACAATAAAAAGTTGGATTTTTACATCACGGTATATACCGTAGTTTGCCGCCTGGCGCCGCCAGATAGCGTGCAATGGCTGGAAACAGTATAATTGTCTTTTTACAGTCGGCCACGCCCACTTTGTAATGAGATTTGTTTTGCATCTAGCTTACGCTTCTTATGCATAATGAGCAGGCACGTTAAGGGCAGCGTCCAAAGCTTGAGGGGGAATAGGGGTGGCAGTAAAGTGTGTACCCTACTGTATGTAAGGCTAAGTCGCGTAAGGTTTCAATAAAATCAAAATTAAATCCATTTCGTCAAGAGATGATATGTGTTTTTTTTGGGAAAGGGATTTTGGGATTTGTATTTTCTGTAGATTCGGGTTTCTTTGGTTTAATAATATAAATTTAATGGAAAATTATTTTTTTATATGGCACAATCATCTAAAGCTCGATAGGAATTAGAACTTCTGCAGTGTTACATTAGATCCCAGTGTTTTTATGTGTTTCTCTTGAACACTGCTAAGGACAACAGCAAAACAAGATGTTTTCAGTGGTTTCCTCTACTTGTACACAACGAATGCACAGAACATTCACGTGCGCAGTAAATGTTAATCAAATTGGCTAACTCTTGCACGTCTCTCCATTTCTAACCGTGGAGTGGTTGCAGGAATTAAGGATTATCATTCACCAATTGGCAACTAAATAAAGTACACTGCGCCATCTTCTGTTCTAAATCTCAAGCTATAAAGCCGACAATGGTGATATTCTTTATATATTCATTTTTCTAGCAATGTTAAATCTTTTATTCAGTTGGTCCATTTAAATCCTTATAATGAAGGTCATCGAAGTGAAAACGTTTCTGTGATACGGGCACCTTCAAAAGATAAGTGGTCATTGACGTAAACAAATTCTAGAAATATCGCTGCCCAGACCAAATAGGAGGATTGAAGTGGAGAAGGCATCGTTATTTAATAATACAGTAAAACCAGGAATTATTTAAAAGTGTTAGTGAAATTGCACACAAAGCTATCGTCGATGAAGTGGTGCTACGGTACAAATTTGCTAGTGTGATTTTATTTTTTATTAATTGAAGTAATTCAGTTTGTTAAAGCTGAATAAGTGGAAATAAATTCGACGTAAAAGGTGTAAGAATCCATCTTTGTCGTTGACCCACATCTCTACGAAACTTAACTTCGGAACCTGGTGTACAAGCCGACCTAACATTTTATCATTAAAGGCTCGATTATATAATGGTAACCAGTGTTGTATCATACTTAACTAATGTTTTTAGTTAACAGTATCAACCAATACTCAGAGTTCCCATTTCAGTTATCGCTTGATTCATTATTATTTTTTCTTGTATTGATAATTATTAACAATAATTTGCCCAAGAGATGGGGACTGGAAATAGACGAGGCTAGAAGTTAGGCAACTCAAACTGACCTTCATAATAAAAGTACTTCTGAGTTACCAGCTGCCCAGAGTTTGCTGAACAAATTTCCATTAGCAATATGTCCAGTCAGAGTTGTCTGATCGGCGGAACTGGTTTCCATTCGCTAGACTGTTTGCTTCTTCGTTTTTCTTACATATTGGAGTGACCCGTTATTCACTTTGCCAGCAAGTCTTCTTAAAATTTTGTTAATTTCTATTGTACCTCAAGTGTGTACTTGAATATTTTGTCAGCTGTTCTCAGTGATGTTTATTGTATTTGGAGAGGTCAGCGTATAGTGCATTGATAGTAAGTTCCACATCTGTACTGGGTGTGATGGCAAGGAAACTGATGTTTGTTTTTTTCAAGGTATTTGTTTTTTTACCCCTTCTTTTTGAAAACGATGCCAATTTTTAATTTTTTTTGTCGGACCTATCTGTAAAAAGTAATATGTGACCATTATACCTCCATTGTTCTTTTCAACAAACTATCATCTGAACTTGCAGTACGTTGTAAATATTGAAGTTATGATTATCGTATTTGTATTTAATGAATAATATTATTATTTAATTTACTTTTTAATGGAAAAAAATGATCGAAAAAACTAAGAGATAATTTTTTATATCGGATTCAAAACGTCGCTTGGGTTAAAAATTTCTGTTAACCGAATCAAAAATATAAATCGTGTACCATGTTTTTCTCGATTCCTCGTTTTTGTTATTAATTAGTTGTTCCTCTTCAGTCATAACTCTTTTATTACTTGTAACATTTTCATCGTTAATTTCATTTTCCATTTTAATTTATTTCCTTTATCGTCGTAGTCGTTCTACGATTTTTCTTAATCTTTTTTCTTCATTTAAAACATATTTTTTTATTAATTTTACTGTCCACTTTATTTTGTGGACAATTATAATTTGATTGAATTTTTAACATAACCTCAAATGAAATGATATTGAAGCAACAGCTGTTGTGCGAAATCAGCTGTTTAATCGCAATTACATATTTATGTATACAATAGCACGCATCCATCATCACAAACAATCCCTAAAACATGATACATGTTAAAAGGTTAGCTAACAGCTGTTATAAGGTTTGGAAAAAATTATTTATAATGAGACTCTAATAAACAGTGTTTTTAGAAAAGTAGATTTTGCTACAGATGTTAAAACAAATCATTTGATTCCAGTAGAGCGGTATATAACGCGTGTGCACTAATACTGTGTGCACTCTGCATCGAGATATGAAGTTTATCACTTATCAAATTACATGCAGTAGGTTATTGTTTGCTACACTTTGGTTAGTTTATCACGTATCAAACTACGTGCAGTAGGTTATTGTTTGCTACGCTTTGGTTAGTTTATCGCATATCAAACTACGTGCAGTAGGTTATTGTTTGCTACGCTTTGGCAATGAATACAGAATCTATAAGAAGGACACTTCTTGCTTGGAAAAGTCAGCCCATTTTATTCGACCGACAGTGCTACTTGAATTCCCCGTCAATAGGCAGCGCTGCATGTTTTTTTTCTAAACTTGCAGCTCAGAGAGATACAGCATAGGGGAGCATTCTCTCTCTCTCTCCCCCCCCAAATCCTACCCTAACGCTTGACCTGTTTGGGATATTATGACTACAGGGTCAACTTGTGAATGTTATATTTGCAGACAAGTAATGAACCTCTTCCCGCCCGTCATCATCGGTTCTGTCATTGAACAGTAAGTTATATTAATATACAGGATTGATCAAATGTTGTCGTGACTCATACTTTTCTTACTTATTTATGGAGAAAAACCAAACTTATGAAGCGTTTAGAAGACATAAAGATGTACATTGTAGTGCATGAGGAAAGTTTGTCTCGGCCTCCAAAATCTGCAATTACCCCATACTACATGTACTAAAAGTACATCTTTATGCCTTATAAATAATCATTTCATGCATTTAGTTTTTCTCCATTAATAAACTAAAAAGTTATTCGGGTTTCCCGATATTTTTGACTAACACTGTATTTTAATAAACTGTTTGTAAATAATAAACGGTTGATGATTGTGCAAAAAAATATAATCCGTACTTACTCAAACAAAATGTATGAGTTCTTACAGCCCAAATACCAGGTTCTGGAGCTTTAAGAAAACTACTCATCAGATTTCGTAGGTTAATAATTGAAGTCAGTGAGCAAATTTTTCCTAAACAAATTTATGGTTCCGAATTAAACCGGAAAAAACGAAAAATAAATCCAGGCTAATTTATGCGGATTTTAATGCCGATATTTGTTTTCAACAGTAGGTTATCCTGGTGTTTATGTTTGAGTTAAATAAAATAAGTTTTTTTTTGTTTTTCCTGTAGAGAATTTTACAGACAGACCAGACAATCGAAAAAAAGAACAAAATTTCATAAATATGATTACTGGAAGTTTTTTTTTTATTTTGATTCAAGGAATAATTTCCAAAAGTCAGAGAACATAATTTTTAATCAATCTTTATAGTATGTTATGTATGCAACATAATTCTTTTACTTTTCCGTATTTTAGGATATTAATTGTTCGCTACACTTTGGTTAGTTTATCACGTATCAAACTACATGCAGTAGGTTATTGTTCGCTACGCTTTGGTTAGTTTATCACGTATCAAACTACATGCAGTAGGTTATTGTTCGCTACGCTTTGGTTAGTTTATCACGTATCAAACTACATGCAGTAGGTTATTGTTTGCTACGCTTTGGTTAGTTTATCACGTATCAAACTACGTGCAGTAGGTTATTGTTTGCTACGCTTTGGTTAGTTTATCACGTATCAAACTACATGCAGTAGGTTATTGTTTGCTACGCTTTGGTTAATTTATCACGTATCAAACTACATGCAGTAGGTTATTGTTTGCTACGCTTTGGTTAGTTTATCACGTATCAAACTACATGCAGTAGGTTATTGTTTGCTACGCTTTGGTTAATTTATCACATATAAAACTACATGCAGTAGGTTATTGTTTGCTACACTTTGGTTTAGTTCAAATTTCGTATACAGAGATCCTTTACAGAACTGCAACACAAATGGCTTAATGTTTAATTAGGCCACCAGACGTTCTCGTTTACGGCAGACAGATCTCTTTTTTAAATAATGTCTGCAAAAATGTTTGTGGTTTTATTAAAGGACCGCAGTTTGTAATTTTCTGATAAGAATTATATTACTTTCTCACTGTGCGGAGTATAAAGAAAGTTGTTTGTCGTTCAAAATCGATCTTGTGATTTTAAAGAATCTTCCGTTTTCAGGTCCCCTGAGGAAGAAAATGGATTTGGCTTGAATGTTCGTGCTCGTGCGCCGATTATATTTGCCTCATAACTGGAGGACCATTTCATTTATTAGTTTTTCAAAAAGTATTTTTTACCCTAGCAAAACGTATTGGTCGATATTTTCCCCAAAACCGGCCCACCGGATTTTACTCTAATCTTGGTCGTTGTAAATTCATTACTCAAGTTAGTTTTGCAAATTTGGGTTGTAAGCATTATTTACGGTTTGTAATAAATCGGGGGAAATAACCCTAAGCGCTATCGAATTTTGATATAATCTTCTTTTAATTCAGATTTGCACCACCTATTTGAATTGTAATTCTTCATCTGACCGCATGCAAATTGGGCTGTTTTCCCAGTATATTGAAAAAAAGTGAGTGTTTGCGTATCACGTGTGCTTTGTTCTTCTGACTGTTACTTTTTCATAGAAAAGTACTCCGTGATATTTATGGCAAGTACTCAGGAAACTATGGCAAGTGTGATGTTCAGTTTGAAACTAATTATTAGCAAATCCACAACTTAGTTATCCTTTTCGTCTTGCACCGTTATATCCATCCAGCAAATTTTGAATGATCACTTTGTTGTTTTTATGTTATAGGTAGGCCGACTTACAGACTTTCAAGCCCTCTCTAGACATTGTACAAGTTTGATATTTTATTATTATTGAACCAAGAGTAATTAATTTAACATTTGACGCCCATATAACACGTATAATACTCATTAGATTACCGATATTGATGCATTCATGAACTGAAGCCCTCGTAGACAAAATTTCAACATTATGCACGCGGTAGCCTACTGACCACGAGGGAACATAAATGTCTGCATATATATGTACGGAAACGAATAAGGAAGTTATTCCAACCTTGACCCTACGTACAGAAGTGTTACTAATCAATAAACTGCACCCTACTACTGCATTCTACCCCCAACACATTGTCTTATCACGTTACGTCCTTAATGCTAATAACGGTAAAACTTCGCAGGCGGGTTATTTTATACTTTATCAGCTAGTTGTTATTCTGTTCTATCCAGTGAGAGAAATCGTTCCAGCCGAAATAATCACGGCACGCAGCTGTCTCGCTAATATGTGTAGCGAATTTCCAGCAATATTTTTTTAATCTTAGACCGTTATTACAGTATATCATTTCTTTGTTGAGATGTTCAGATACAAGTTACGAGGGTTGATCAAATATAAACGAGACTGACTTTCTAAAAACTTTACCGTTGACATTGAACTCTAAAGGGTGGGGTTTCAGGTAGCCTGGGAGGTTTGGGACGGGCGTAGACGGGCAACATTTCCGTTCGGACCCTTCAGTATAAAACTATACAATGAGTGAGAGTGAAGTGCACGTTTCCGTGGAGCAGAGAATTATTATTAAGTTTTTGGCCAAGGAGGGGGTCAATCCGACTGAAATCTTTCGTAGATTGACGGCCCAATACGGGGACAGGACCCTGTCAAGAGCTCGCGTTTTTGCTTGGCACAAGGAATTCGCCGAAGGACGGGAAGCAGTAGAAAACCTCAGCCATGATCGTCGCCCGACCACTTCCGTCACGGACGAAAACATTGATGCTGTTCGGAAGCTCCTGGACGAAGACAGACGTATATCGCTGCGATTTATTGCAGATGAACTCCAGTTGAGCTATGGTAGCGTTCAAAAAATCGTTACATCAAACCTGGAACTCAGCAAAGTATCTGCAAGGTGGGTTCCACGAATTTTGACCGACGTTCACAAACGGAATCGTTTGGAGATTTGCCAGCGACTATTGACCCAATTTGAACGAGATGGTGAGGCATTATTAAACCGGATTGTCACCTGTGACGAAACATGGGTTCACCATTACACTCCCGAGTCGAAACAGGCAAGTATGGAGTGGCGGAAGAGGAGAGAGATTGGCCTCTGAAGGCCAAATCACGATCGTCGGCCGGGAAGGTAATGGCCACTGTATTTTTCGACAATCAAGGCGCCTTTCTCGTCGATTTCCTCCATAAACGACGCACAATAAATGCACAATATTATTGCGATGTTTTAGAGGCCGCAAAACAGTCTTTTCTTAGGAAAAGGAAATCTAAACCGGCGAGAAACGTCATTCTTCTTCACGATAATGCCCGACCACATTCGGCGAACGCTACGAGGCTTAAACTCGATCAAATTGGCTGGGAACCAATGGAACATCCCCCATACAGTCCAGACTTACCCTGCGACTATCACCTGTTTGGGCCACTCAATGAACGCCCGAGAACTTTTTACGAAGATGGAATTAAAAAACTTCCAATCCGGTGGGAAAAATGTGTTACTCGTGCGGGAGACTATGTAGAAAAATAAGTTGTATCAAGAATAATTTGTAAGCAATAATTTTTTTTAAAAATCAGTCTCGTTTATATTTGATCAACCCTCGTATTTTATAATATCTGTCATGGTGGAAGATCTTCGATCAAATATTGTATAAAAGGTAATGCCGATCTCTTATTCATAAGGTGCACTGTCACTGACAAAGATATAAAATAACTTTTATGAAAGATTTTAATAAACTTGATTTACCGAGCTTAACGATAAAAAAAAATCATTTTATTATTATTGTGGACACTGGCCGTCATTTATTTAATTGGAAACAATACAAAACGTTTTGAGAGTGTGGATTAATTACATTGGAAATACGAAAATAAACCTGAACCACCTTCATAGTAATTCTTATTTTCAATGGAAATTGAAAATTTAAAATTCTAATTTATCAGTAGGTTTTAATGCCGATTTCAATGGTGAAATCAGATTATAAGAATAATGTAATAAAATTTTTAAAAATGTAGCATTTGGAGGAAAGGCTGCCAGAAGTGAAAACGTAGAACGTTCAAGTAATGTGTGTTTATTGTTGGTTTGTATTGATCCAATTATATTAATGATTTACATCATAAAGTTATCATTGAACTTATTTTTATACATAATTTCAAACAAATAAATATTAAATGCAATAATAGTTGGCAGAATGTCCAACTACGGTTAAATAAATAATAGTACTGTCTATTTACCCAAAAGTCTCCTGTACTTGCAGCATTCGAAGCGGCAGATAATCCAATAACTTGAACTTTAGCCACAGATCGAACATGTTTTTTTATAATGGTGGCTGTACTTCATAGCACTGAATCAGGAATGTTCATTAAAATTACCAGATCACTAATAGATCTAAATACTAGTAGACTTAAATTCACTTCAACAATACTAATAATTTGTAAACTCCAAGGGTAAAGCTTGTTTGCATGTATTAGCATTATTATTTGCTATTGCAAATTATTAAGTGCTAGGACCACCTAAATTATTAAGTGCTAGGACATTTGTAATCCAAAAGTCTTGATTTTTTACGAGGGTTGATCAAATATAAACGAGACTGACTTTCTAAAAACTTTTCCGTTGGACATTGAACTCTAAAGGGTGGGGTTTCAGGTAGCCTGGGAGGTTTGGGACGGGCGTAGACGGGCAACATTTCCGTTCGGACCCTTCAGTATAAAACTTTACAATGAGTGAGAGTGAAGTGCACGTTTCCGTGGAGCAGAGAATTATTATTAAGTTTTTGGCCAAGGAGGGGGTCAATCCGACTGAAATCTTTCGTAGATTAACGGCTCAATACGGGGACAGGACCCTGTCAAGAGCTCGCGTTTTTGCTTGGCACAAGGAATTCGCCGAAGGACGGGAAACAGTAGAAAACCTGAAGGCCAAATCACGATCGTCGGCCGGGAAGGTAATGGCCACTGTATTTTTCGACAATCAAGGCGCCTTTCACGTCGATTTCCTCCATCAACGACGCACAATAAATGCACAATATTATTACGATGTTTTAGAGGCCGCAAAACAGTCTTTTCGTAGGAAAAGGAAATCTAAACTGGCGAGAAACGTCATTCTTCTTCACGATAATGCCCGACCACATTCGGCGAACGCTACGAGGCTTAAACTCGATCAAATTGGCTGGGAACCAATGGAACATCCCCCATACAGTCCAGACTTATCACCCTGCGACTATCACCTGTTTGGGCCACTCAAAGAGGCGCTTGGAGGCCAGCGTTTCGAAGACGATTCTGCGGTGGAGACCTTCGTGCTCCAATGGCTCAATGAACGCCCGAGAACTTTTTACGAAGATGGAATTAAAAAATTTCCAATCCGGTGGGAAAAATGTGTTACTCGTGCGGGAGACTATGTAGAAAAATAAGTTGTATCAAGAATAATTTGTAAGTAAGCAATAAATTTTTAAAAAAATCAGTCTCGTTTAAATTTGATCAACCCTCGTAAGATTAGGATTGGCCAACATTTCGAAGTTCCCGGGTATCCAACTTGTCAGTAATCAAAATTGATTTGCGCGAGCGCACGCACGCACACTAACGGTTTTCTTAAGGTCCCGTGTCTGGATTTTACAGTCCAATATGTTATTTTCCAAAGGAAATTCATTAAAATTGTTCACATATTAAAATGTTTATGCAAAATTATTAAATTTTGTTTTTATATTTTATTTGTGCTGCAGAAGAAAATTTTATTTCAACACTGTAATTTCATCACTTTTTTTTGTTTTAAATATTAACCTTCGTACAAAAAAATGTACTGATTAAAATATTGAATTGAAGCTACGTACACAAATAAACTGATTATTACTTGAGGTATAATCATATTAGGGTCCCTTCTGACTGTGTGTAGGTGTAACCAATTACCAGAAAATTAGTCTTTCAGTTTCCTATCAATAATTTTGTTATAATTTATCCTTCAACTTACAGAAAATGTAAAATATTTTTTTGCTTGTCGTTAAAAAAGGGAACTTCTTTGCTCTCTAATGTTTAAAACATTATTATCATGTGTTCTAATAATAATCCCTATTATTATCATGTGGGTGCACTTTCTTGCAAAATGTTACCTGATAGCAAAATCGTTAAAACATTATGCTTGTGCTTACACACAGAACAACTGCTATGGTCTTGTTGAGAAAATATCACTTAAAAATGTTGATACAATTTGTATTTTTGGCATAGTTTATACAAAAATAATTGTGTTTTTGACAGCCACATGATAACTGACTGTTTCAAATTATTGATTTTGTAATCTAGGCCTAGTTGTATTCAAAACAATATAGTCTTTATTATTTGTCAAATTTGATTGACTGTAGCTCATTTTGTCAATAAAAGATTATTATGCTTCAAATAAATTCTATTGGTAATAATTTCTTCTAAAAATTTAAAGCTGGTAAATCTGCTTTTTTTAGTTTTGAGGTTTTTAAAAGGCTTTTTAGGTTTTCATAGTATTTGCGCAAGTAATGAAATATATTCACATTTCATAAAATTTCTTGTTACTTTTTGAACTTCGCTCCAATGGCAGTGAGGCAGCTGTGGTCATGATTATTGTATTCAGTTCATAATCACACAATCACTTTATACCGATTTATCGATCGGGTTTAATAAAGTTTATGTTATTGAAAATAAATGCAGAATATTGTCTGCAATTACTCATAAATAGATTATTAAAATTATCATTGTTATGGAAGTAAGGTTTTGTGAAGTATACATTCTTGCAAATAAAAGCAGGTGTATAGCCTGTGTTTTTTTACTCCCTATTTTAAGTCAGATAAGCCTTTAAGGTTTTTTGCTTAGTAGTCTCTCAGGCCTGTCGCCAGTGTCGGGGTATTAGTCACCAGTACTCAATAAACTGTACAGTTTTCCTGGACACAATGATCGAGCATTGTTTCAGTTTGTATTTCATTTCGTGTCGCACCAGTAAATCTTGTAGGAGTCTGCTGACCTAGGGAATAATCCAAACCCAATTTGATCAATATTCATTCAACTGTTTCCCTTTGGAATGGTGTTGCAATTTAATTGAATGTATTTCAATAAATTCAAAAGGGTTATCATCTATCAGTGTATATTAATTAATATTTGTGCTTTCAGGAGTTAGCCAACGATGCAAAGCAACAAGCCGCATCTCCTGAAGATACGGAAGACCTATCTCCACTTCCATCCCAGGCACAACAGCCAGTTCGACGTAGAGGCGGCATATCTGCAGAACCCGTTACAGAAGAAGATGCTACTAGTTATGTGAAAAAAGTATGCAAGAAAATTACTTCAGTGTGATTTTATAAAAGAAAGATTATTACCACTGAAAAAAAACAGTTTTGTAGGTTAAAATGTATGTTTTTTTTTTACATTTTAACACAAGTTCCCTGAAGAATAGATAAAGTAAGGACAGATATATATAAATATCTGTGTTTGTTAACAAGCACAAACACAGTAATAAATAATAAATAATAAAATTTAATAATACCTGTCAGATTCTCTATCGCGCATGAGCAATAAGTACACGTACATAACAAGAATGTGCATGTCCGGTAAATCAGAGAATGAATAGCAGTATTTTTGCAATGTAAACAGTAACGTCGTGTGAATATAGTTCTGTAAAAAATTGGCTTAAAATCGTATATATTCTTTAAAAAAATACTTTCTTTAGGTGAATATGTATTCATCAGATATAATAAGTTATAAAATAAAACAAAAGCGTATTCAAAAATCATTGTTTTAACAGGACATGCTACAATGCATAAATACCGAGCTTCTTATAAATCACTTTTAGGTAGTAAATAAAAATATAAATACAGCACATACAGCTGTCATTATGGAAGCTGACGTGATAGATATTTACCATACTAATATTTCCTCTTTTAATGTAATTTTCTTTTATTTCAAATTTAGATCACTGTCTTGAGTTATTACGGAAAAATAATTGTTCGTATATGATCAATATTTGAACAAAATCAAATGAACAAATTTTGAAAAATTATGCTGATGTTTCATTTCTTTTGTCTGTAACTTTTGAATCAGATTTTCTGGGAGAATAATTGAATATGAGAAGTCTATGTAATTTTTTGCATCATTATAAAAGGGAGTGAATATTGAAACTTATGTAACTAGAAAAAACTCTTTTAGGGAAGAGCAATCACAGTCAGCTTAAAAATATAGATAAATGTTCATATAAATACGAATTCACATTAAGTCTAGTTGAAAATAGAAAATTTAAGCATACAAAATGGTTAGAAATTCATTTTCAGATTTTGGTACGCAGCATTCCTGCAGCCTACTGAATTGATGTTTTTTTTTTTATTGCTCTGGAACAATACATTTCTTTGTTTCATATTGTTATACTGGTTTGAGTTACATATCTTCATATTTTTCCTTTTTTGTTGGTCAAAATTCTGGTTATTTTCTGAAGATTTTTTGTGTAAATAATTGAATTAAAGGTATATAATTTATTCTCTTTTCATAAGTTTGTATGTGTTTGTGAAGGTGGTTCCGAAAGATTATAAAACTATGGCTGCGCTATCAAAAGCAATTGCAAAGAATGTTCTCTTTTCTCATCTGGACGAAAACGAAAGGTCAGATATCTTTGATGCCATGTTTCCTGTAAACTTTCTACCCGGTGAAGGGATCATTCAGCAAGGAGACGAAGGGGATAACTTTTATGTCATAGACCAAGGAGAAGTAGAGGTAAAAAAACAAAGAACTAAATTAGTTTTTAATTTGACTTCATTTAATTGTTCAAAATTTTTTGCAATTTTTAGAAAATTTGTTGCTTAAAATTCAAATGAATTTTATTTAATTCTTATTGTAATATTGTAGTAGTTGAGCTTAAAAGGACAAAGGGGAGTGGGGGGAGCTTCCATTCATTGAACTAATGACATTCTTGGCACAGTTTTGTTCTCTCCTCCTTTCATTATTTATATCTTTATGTCTTATTATTATATCATACAACAAGAGATCTTTATATTATTAAACATTGCATTTAAGCACAAAAACCAAACTTAGCCAAGGAGACAAGCCAGTAGATAAACATATAGACAGCAATGAGCTAGCAATGAAAGAGGCATCAACTCAACTTACAGGACCAGATTCGTTCTGTGAACTTGAGGACAGCTTCTTCAAGATTATGCTTTGAGAGGAATGAGAGGCTAGAAAATCTAAGCTGTGGAAGAAAGCAAGCTCCTTGGAAACTATGTCTGGAGCAAAGCAAAGATCTGTATCGGTCTTAGTAAAAGTAAGCTAAGACTTTTGATAGGTTTTCTTTCAGGCCGTCACACCCTTAAGAGACATTTTAGGAATCTTAGCTTAATAGAATATCCAATGTCCGTATACTGTGTAAGAAAAGAGAAAACTCCCTATCACCTACCAGTAAGCAGCAACTGCAATGACAAGAATATTTTGGTTAAGTTACCAATGAGAAGTGAGGGATTTACCGTAGACGTCATGAAGGGACTAGGACTGAAAATGGTAATGTTACTTAGAGTCTCAGAATGTAGGAAGGGGGCATGTAGATCTACAAAGGTTGCAATGTGTTTGTAATCCCCAATATTCATACATTCATTGATATGTAGTAATGAGTAACAAAGCCAAAGTAAAGGAAAATTTGACACCTAGGGGGAGGAAAGTGCTTAAGTTTATGAAGATACAAAAATGTTTTTATTACATGCTTTTATTTGTTAATCTATACAGTGTTTTTATTCTTGGCAGCTTAATAATATTTGTATGATATCTGTAGTCTCTGAAAATAATTAAGGTTTTACTATATTAAAAATTGTTCATGAAACAGTTGACTGATTGAACAAACACCTATAAATAATTTCACCAAATGTGTGACTCTGGACAGCAGTTTATTGTCTCTTTGGTATGTTAATTTAGAGATGGTGGATATAACAAATTTGCACTTGAGTAAGGTTGTCCCGTGAATTTGACAGTTTACGCTTGTGATATGTTTGAGTAATTTTATAATCACTAAGAATGATTATGATAATCGATAGTAAAGAATTTATGTACAGTATTGATAAAGTACAAAATATGTAGACAGTGGTATCACTGGAGTAGAGGCTCAGGATTTTAATTTTCGTCCTTGTTGGCTTTTCTTAGAATCTCAGCCCAACACTGTACACCTGACATGGAGGGTCTAGATCTTTTATGTGACCACAACTGTCCTTTCACTGGGTTTCTGATCCCAGATCTATTCCATCACTTTTTACTGATAAGAAAAAATGTGTACTAAATATAAATTGAAGCATTCAACTGTATTTTCAGTTGAAAGGTGATAATTTATTACCATACTAAAGATATGTTGTTGAAATCTTACCATAGTGGTGAATGTTATGTTATACACATTGTTGCTATCTGGTGAGGTAATCATGAACTAAAATATTAATGGGACATTATGTTAATCACAATTAATTAATTATGCTCATTAATGCAAAAGTTTTTAATGGGTTAATCGCTTTGATAAGAATGTTGTATGTGAGTTCCATAACTGACATTTTTGTTATTAGATTTACGTGAATAATGAGTTGGTAACAGTAGTTGGTGAGGGTGGTAGTTTTGGTGAGCTGGCACTTATCTACGGCACTCCAAGAGCAGCAACTGTACGAGCAAAAACAGATGTCAAATTATGGGGTATCGATAGAGATTCCTATAGACGTATCCTTATGGGCTCAACTATACGCAAACGCAAGATGTATGAAGAGTTCCTCTCAAGAGTGTCTATATTAGGTAAGCAGTAAATAAAAAATATTTTTGTTTACTAATATTTGGTAAAGAATGAGTTGGTACTTGGTGATTATTAGATACATTAAACTGCCATTATTGAGGTAACAACATATATTGATGATTTCATTCTAATGTTTTCTTTTTCAAAATAGTTCTTTTAGCCCTGATGTTTGTATGTACCATTGTTGTAATGTAAAATGCAATGGTGTTGCTTTTTACTGAGCTTACTGTAGCACATTTTGTTGCCGTTGTCACCAGATCATACATATCTATCTACAGCACCCTGCATTTCAGACAAACCAGTGACTCTGTGACCTGGGCTAATTAGTAGGCCTAATTATCAAAAATATCTGGGGATATAAGGCTAATTTCATGAAATGAACCTGTTCCATTCTGAATCAGATTTTTTTTAGGAGAAATAGCATATGAGAAAGTATTTGAAATGTATTTGCACCATTTGGTACAAAAATCAGAATAATCACAGCATACAGCGGTCTTATTGACATGCTAGAAACAAATTTTGAAAAGTAATTTTATCTTTCACCCTTTTTGTAATTCTTATTTCATCAATATAATCAGCAATAAAGTCTGCATGTATTAGAACTTCAAAATTTCAAGTTATATTAAAACAATGAAAATGAACCCTGACTATGGTCAAAAATAAATATCTTAATTTCGGTGGATTTTTGAAATATGAAAGTTTTAATTTATGCAGGTTTTTAATGCTGATTAGTATGGTAAAAGTGTATTTTTTTTTAAATATCAGACAAAAATGTTGATTGTTTAGATTAAAAATGATTGCCATTTTGAAACTGTGTAATGAATTTTGCTTGTTAGCAAACTTATCTAAGCTATTACTGTAATCGATTTTTTGTTTACCAAGTTTGAATCGAAATGTGCCAAAAATTGTCAAAGTGTGTGTATGTGTGTTTTAATTACCCTCAAAAAGTGAAAAACAAGTCAGTATCAGTGCTCATTTAATGTCCTGGGTCTGGGTTTTACATGAAGGCGTCTCTAAAAGCTAATTTTTCCAGTAGAGATTCGCTAATAAATTTGGTAGTGTGTTTAAACAAATTTTTTATGTTAAAATTTATAAAAACATAATTTCACAATGTGGTTCCAAATATATTTTATAGATGCCTAAAGTTAATTCACAGATAAGCCTAATAAACGTTTATGTTAGACCTGAAGTAGCAACCAGACTTAGATAACTTATATACATCAGAGATTAATATAGCTCTCAATGTGAATATATTGATTATTAGTTGTCTTTATATAAACAGAGAGTCTGGACAAATGGGAGCGATTAACAGTGGCTGACGCTTTGGAACCTGTAACATTTGAAGATGGTCAAACAATTGTCAGACAAGGAGAACCCGGAGATGACTTTTATATTATTCTAGATGGCACAGCTTTAGTGTTACAGTTCCGTGCAGAGGGTGATGAACCAATGGAAGTCGGACGCCTCGGACAGTCAGATTATTTCGGTAATATGATATTCTGTTTGAATTAATAATTATTTGTATGTATACAGTTCATTAGAGGTAATTGACAATGTTTTAATATTTATATTATAAATTTCATTCTTTTGAGGGTTTCTGGTAAAACCATATTGGTTCAATATCTTTAGCATTATAATAGATTGGGTCATAATAAAGCCATGTCCCTATTTATGTTCTATATATACATCGTTTCACTGTGTCATTTTGATATACGAGGTGTGTTCAGAAAGTAACAAAAATTTTTTAATTTCGCGGGCTTGGAGAGTCCGATTGTCAAACATTTTTTTTATTATGTTGGTATAAATGCCCTTGAAGTATGATAAAACTTTTAGCTGTTTTCATTATTGACTTTGTCTATGACAGCCACTAAGGTTAGATGTGTTTTTATGAGCTCGGCGATTTTCTTTTGTTAAAAAAAATGGATCAAAGAATTTGTATCAAATTTTGCTTAAAAAATGGAATAAAGTGTAACAAAGTGTGTGAAATGTTAACAAAGGCCTATGTCACGTGAGTCTGCTATGAGTAAAGCAAGAGTTTACGAGTGGTATAAGCGTTTCCAAGAAGGCCGTGAAGACGTTGAAGATGACGAACGCCCTGGATGCCCCAGCACATCAACAACCGATGAAAACATGGAAAAAGTGAAAGAAATGGTTATGAACAATCGCTGAATCACAATTAGAGAGGTCGCTGATGATGTTGGCATATCGATTGGATCATGTCATGACATTGTTTCCAATGTTTTGTGTATGAAACGCGTGGCAGCAAAATTCGTTCCAAATTGTTGAATTTTGAACAAAACCAGCGACGAGTGGAAGTTGCTCAGGAGTCACTAATTGAAGTCAACGACAATGCAGAATTACTGAAACGTATTATAACAGGTGACAAAACATGGGTTCACGGAAATGACGTCAAAACTAAGGCTCAATCATCCCAGTGGAGGCATTCTGGCTGCCAAGACCGAAAAAGGCTCAACAAGTGCAGTCGATCGTGAAGGTTATGCTCACTGTGTTCTTCGATATTAATGGCATAGTGCATCATGAATTCCTGCCACCAGGTGAAACGGTCAATAAGGAGTACTACCTACAAGTTCAACACCAATGTTTGGCCAAAAACAGTACTGTAACGATGCCCCAGCCTCCATATTCGCCAGACATGGCTCCGTTTGATGTTTTCTTATTTCCAAAAATAAAAAGAACCTTAAAGGGCGTTACAAAAAACCTACAGGCGTTTTACAGCCATAAATGACATTAAAAGCGCATTGCTGGAAGAAGCGCTGGCACAAGTGCATAATCTCCAATGGGGACTATTTTGAAGGCGGCAACATCAATGTAGAAGAATAAATAAATATTTTGTTCAAAAAATTAAAATTCTCGTTACTTTCTGAACACACCTTGTATATGATTCATTCATACTTACATTGGATTGTTGTTTATAATAGAGGCCACACACAACAACCAATGTGTGTGTTGTTTATCGCGGTTCAGCACAGTGACTTAACCTCACTATCTCAGATTTTAATAAAATTTGGCAAGAAGATATCCTCTACATAGACTAAGAAAAATACCAAATTTCAACATTCTTAACCAGTTTTGAAAATATGAAAGTTCCTAAAACAGCCCCAAAACCTCGTGATCGATTAATTTTTGAATTGTGATTGCAGCTTTCCAAATTATGATCGAGAGAGTTGTGAGAAATGTCATTTTGAAGGTGACATAAATGCTCTTTTCTTTGATATTAATTATAATAGAGGTTAGAATAAATAAGGAAAGGGATAATAAAACACTAGGCATCAAGAAACCCACTGTGCAACTAAGCCCTGACTTCAGCAGACTAGTGCCCTTAATAAGTTTTAACAGTCCACAAACTACCTTATTCTTTTGGACATCCTCAGAGTTCTGGAAGTCAAATACCCAAAGCCTCTGCTAGTAAGAGCCTTACAATTGTTGATTATGTGGCCTGAAGTTTCCTCTTCCTGCATAATCTACATACAAATTCTCTGCTGTAAATCCGTACACCCTTAAAGTACAGTGCCCTTTAATTAGCTCCATGGTTTTCCTATATTGTGCTCTGCCTCAAAATATATAATCTTTCCCCTCTAAGTCCTTGAGGGATCTCTCTTAAAAGACATTTGCCATAGGAATGCCCATCAAGGTTGTCTCGTCTTGTCTAGTGTTGCTTATTTATCCATCTATTGTTAGCAGACCTGGCCAGAGATAAAGAAATCCCTATAGCTACCTCAGATGCAGATCCCAGACCAGCAATCAGTCCCTTTTTTTACCCTCAACACCCTTATGATTAGGAACCAAGTGAAGAGTAACCCGGTTTTCCAGGTACAGATAGTATGAGGTTCTCCAGACCAGCTTAGACTGAATTGTAGGATCTGAAAGTGCTTTAATTGCTGCCTATCTATTTAAGTATGAATTTGAGCCTTCTTAAAGGCTTGTCTCAAATTTTCCCGTTGATGGCCATTTTCTCTTCATAGAGTACTTTTTCATACTGTTCCAGGGTAATGACTCTTCACCCCTGGACCCAAGCAATACACCCTAGCACCAGTGCCCATCTTTGTCTTGTAGACATCTGTTTATTATACGTCTTTTGATCTTCCTCTTCAAATGTCATCTTGGCATCAGAGAGTAGATACCAGGTGTTGTTGACCCTCTCCTTCATCAGAATCGGGTGTGACATTTTCTGCAGTCTGTATGCCGTTTTACATGCCTCCCCCATGACAATGGGGGAAACCCAAGAATAGTCTCCAAAGCTGCTATTGGTGTCATTTTCATGGAGCTGACCGGCCTCTGGATTTTAGTCAGAGATTCCCTGGCATGACTGAAATTCATTGTGAGTTCGATGTGTATGATGAAAATGTTATGTCAAAGCCAATGGTTTCTTGTTGGCGGCCATCATTCATTAAAGGGATAAAACATTACTAAACAATGGGTGTTGAAAGTTGAGCAAAACATTTTTTTTTTTGTTCTATGATCACCCACATGCTGCTCATGGTACTTAAGCATTGCTTGAGTAGTTTCAGTTGGATGTTTTCGGTCATTCACCTCTTGATCTTACACCAAGTGACTTAGAATTTGTTGCATTTTTATTTTTTGCCATTAAAAAAAATGAATAACTCAGACTTTACAATCAGCAGTAGGAGCAAGTGAAGTCTCCATGGTTGCTGGCCCGTGACGTCCAAACAGTGAAAGTAGATGTTTAGAACATTTTTGAGTGTTGCAACTACAACCAGACGAATGTTTCCTGCAACTCTCGAACTTTTCCTGCCTACTGTGCAGATTTTAAAAAGTAGCATAACTTACTTTTTGAGATGCCCCTCATATTTTTCTATGTGAACCTATTATAATTCCATTTTTAAACTTACAGTATCATTTAAAAAATATGTTATTTTGGATATTTTTGAAAAAATGTCATCTTAAAGAAAAGAGCATTAAAAATGCTGCAAAATATCTCTTCCTACTCTTTATCATATTTTTGACAGCTGAAATCTCAATTTAAAAATAAATTTATCATGTGATTTTGGGTAATCTTTGCGAACTTGAAATTATCACATTTTCAAAACTGATTACAATATCAAGTTGAAATTTGACATTTTTCTTAGTATATTAAGGGGTCATGTAAATGCCAGATTTAATTGAAATTTGAAGGTGGTGAGCCTTAAAAATGTTTTAAAATTGTGTTGATATGGAATGACTTTGAAAAAAAATTAGTTTCCTACCACGGGACAAAAAAATGGAACTTAAATGTGTACTTTTTTGTTTGTATGTATAAAATACGCATATATATATATATATATATATATATATATATATATATATATATATATACACACACACACACACACACATTTATACATTAGCGAATATATTAACAAACCAGTTATTGTGTTGTATATTCACAAAACATATACAATATACATACATGTATATACATTGTTCTGTATACATAAATGATGGCAAGTATGTATAAAAAATATAATCAGATTATATTTCATCATTAAGTGTTATGATGTACCATTAAGTTTTATCATATATCATGGCATTCTTGCTAAGGAGGTCAAAGTAGAGGAAGATCTCAAGCTATGTAAGTGAACACTGAGCTTTCAAGAACATTTAACACTGTGGGCCAAGCTGAGGGAATCTAAAATGCAGATTGCTAATATACTGAAAAGCACTGAAACAGAAATGATATAACCTTTAACCCAACAGAATCGCTTACAGAATTAAAAACTTAATAAAATAAGTTTTAAGACTCAAGATAAACTAGATTGACTAGGAAGTTTTATATGTTTACAGAGTAATATTCGCTTCTGATGTAAAATATCTGAAATTTCCAGGTGTACTCTAAATCTGGCATCTACCTTCTCCACATTAAACGTGTTCCCTCAAATTTTGATTTCCTCCATTTGGAGAGAGCTTTATCAAATGTAGCCTTTTCATATGTCCTATAGACTTTACTGTATAGCTCTTGTAAATAATATATAGTGTGAACAATTTTTTTCAATGCTTTCGCTGATTTATTATTGAATGTTTTTGTAGGTGAGATAGCTCTTCTCCTTGATAGACCAAGAGCTGCCACAGTTATTGCCAAAGGACCTCTAAAATGTGTCAAATTGGACAGAGCTAGGTAAGTGTCAAAACATTTGTAATAGATATCAGTAACCCTGTAAACCCTTACCTGTACCGATTCTTGGATCTCTTGTTATTGAATTTCTACCAGAAAACCAGAACCATTATGGTAAATCAAATACACATATACAGAAAAATCTCTATAGTAACATTGAAGGGACTGTTATTTTTTTGCTGCTATAAAGAGGTTTATGCTATGGGTTTTTTTTTTGTGTCTAACGTCCGACTATTGTGCACACTTGGACTAATGCAGACGACAGGATGAATTATAGCTTATGAAAATGCCAAGCCCTGGCCAGGAATTGAATCCGGGTCCTCGGGGTGAACGCCCAGTATGCTATCAACTAGGCCACTTTATGCTTTATGATATAGGAACAGCTGAAAAAAAACATATATAAAATGTATTTTTATTTCTAATGTGTGTTATAGGTTCACTCTATTTTTAATTTGAAGTATTGAGTGCAAAGGTTCTTGAAGGACCTTATATGATGTACAGTCCTTAAATAAAAAGGGCAATTTATTTAACCTATTTTTCATTAATCAGCACAGAAACTTGGATATCAACATTTAAAATTACTCTTGTTATGCAGAGTTTTCTTAGTTATATGTACTAGTTACAAAACATGATTCAGTTGAAGCACTACACACTGCTTATTAACACTCTATGATGTGTTGGCATACTGAGAAATGGGGTATAAGAGTAGGAAGTGTGCACGTGTTTCATCGCTACAGATTCTGGAATTTCTTTAGCCTCAATAGAGAAAGTTACAATACATATCTTTACTATAGGAATGGGAAGGGAACAACACTTTTTGCCATTATAAAGAGATTTCCTTTACAAAAAGATCCGCAATAGAGATTTTACTGTGTAAGAGGAAAAAATTAAATGGTGCAGAAACTAATTCTATTTGAAGTGAGCACTTGTTTACATTGGTATACAGGAGCGTCTTTAAATGAAGTTGATAATTTGTACTTGCCTCCTTGTCACTTTTTTGTTAATGTTACTCTCAATTTGATTTACCATAAAATTTGCTTTACCAGGCATAAAGAAGTATTCACTTATATGTACGAGGGTTGATCAAATATAAACGAGACTGATTTTTTTAAAAATTTATTGCTTACTTACAAATTATTCTTGATACAACTTATTTCTACATAGTCTCCCGCACGAGTAACACATTTTTCCCACCGGATTGGAAGTTTTTTAATTCCATCTTCGTAAAAAGTTCTCGGGCGTTCATTGAGCCATTGGAGCACAAAGGTCTCCACCGCAGAATCGTCTTCGAAACGCTGGCCTCCAAGCGCCTCTTTGAGTGGCCCAAACAGGTGATAGTCGCAGGGTGATAAGTCTGGACTGTATGGGGGATGTTCCATTGGTTCCCAGCCAATTTGATCAAGTTTAAGCCTCGTAGCGTTCGCCGAATGTGGTCGGGCATTATCGTGAAGAAGAATGACGTTTCTCGCCGGTTTAGATTTCCTTTTCCTATGAAAAGACTGTTTTGTGGCCTCTAAAACATCGCAATAATATTGTGCATTTATTGTGCGTCATTGATGGAGGAAATCGACGTGAAAGGCGCCTTGATTGTCAAAAAATACAGTGGCCATTACCTTCCCGGCCGACGATCGTGATTTGGCCTTCAGAGGCGCCTTCTCTCCCCTCTTCCGCCACTCCATACTTGCCTGTTTCGACTCGGGGAGTGTAATGGTGAACCCATGTTTCGTCACAGGTGACAATCCAGTTTAATAATGCCTCACCATCTCGTTCAAATTGGGTCAATAGTCGCTGGCAAATCTCCAAACGATTCCGTTTGTGAACGTCGGTCAAAATTCGTGGAACCCACTTTGCAGATACTTTGCTGAGTTCCAGGTTTGATGTAACGATTTTTTGAACGCTACCATAGCTCAACTGGAGTTCATCTGCAATAAATCGCAGCGATATACATCTGTCTTCGTCCAGGAGCTTCCGAACAGCATCAATGTTTTCGTCCGTGATGGAAGTGGTCGGGCGACGATCATGGCTGAGGTTTTCTACTGCTTCCCGTCCTTCGGCAAATTCCTTGTGTCAAGCAAAAACGCGAGCTCTTGACAGGGTCCTGGCTCCGTATTGAGCCGTCAATCTACGAAAGATTTCAGTCGGATTGACCCCCTCCTTGGCCAAAAACTTAATAATAATTCTCTGCTCCACGGAAACGTGCACTTCACTCTCACTCATTGTATAGTTTTATACTGAAGGGTCCGAACGGAAATGTTGCCCGTCTACGTCCGTCCCAAACCTCCCAGGCTACCTGAAACCCCACCCTTTAGAGTTCAATGTCCAACGGAAAAGATTTTAGAAAGTCAGTCTCGTTTATATTTGATCAACCCTCGTGTGTGTGTATATATATATATATATATATATATAGCAGTCATTAGGAACTACCCCGTCAGTGCTGGTCTTTGGGGGGGGGGCAAAGTTGAGCAACTCCCGAGGGCGCTAGTTCAGTTAGGTTTTTAAAGTTATCAATAAAAATAAATGTTTTAAATAATCTAAAATGAATGGATTTATGGATTAAGATTAAAATAAATGATTTTCAGAATTATTTCAAAAGTACATGTATACCCATTTTTATTAGATATCTTAAAAACGTGTCCTTTACATAGGCATCACAGTAAATTTTGCCTGACCTGTCCAAAAGGCTAAGGCCGGCACTGACCCCAGTAATAAAATGATTATTGAATTAGATGTTGTGTTTCATGTGGAGTTCTTACAAATTCTATCATGTGGTGGTGCAACATATTAATTCAGCTTTAAGATTTATTCAAATGTTTCTGTTGGTTTCAGATTTGAACGCCTCCTGGGTCCATGTGCAGACATTTTGAAACGTAACATTACACAGTACAACAGTTTTGTTTCACTGTCAGTCTAGTGGCAGATTTGTTTCACCAAAGGTAAATGCCAACAAACATCAGTCATTGATTAAATAAATGTTGACTCTTTCCTGTCACAAATCCTACATTGAATATTTACGCTAGCAGTTCAAAGTTCAGCATCGCTGTTGCATAGCAACAGTGCTTTGTTGTTTTGCCTACTATATTTTTCAGTCTTCTATAAACACTTCTGTAACTCCTCTAGTGTATATTGCTTCCTAGTAAATATTGTTTTAAATCAGTTATCCACTAAAACAGTATATATTTTGGGAAATCAAAACAAGACTTACATGCATCAAATGTAACCGTGTAACCTAACATTGTGCATGATTGTTTTCAGTCTTTGTAAGTTTATTAATGTTCTTAAGACAATTATTTTCTAAAAAAATGTTTTAGCTATGAAAATATACTTATTTTATTGAATATTGTATGTTTATAAACAGAAGTTTTGTGTCAATATTTTGTAACCCGGTTTTGTTATAAATATAGGTAAACCTGTAATTAATTAAAAATTCTATTAAAATACAAAATAATGAAAATTTTTTAATTTTATTCTGGGAATAATTAAAAAAAAGTAACAAAAAATATTTTTAAAAAATCAGTTTAATATAAAAAAGTATATATATATATATATATATATATATATATATATATATATATACTTTTAAACAAGCAAGTGAAATTTTATCACAATCACAATTTTTCACTATTAACTAATATAAAAATTACTATAAATATTATGAAAATGCATAAAAACAAAATCTGTACATAATAGTTTATAATTAATTCAAAAAATATTAGAATAATTTTTAAATTGTTTGATTGAAATAAGTCTATGTTATTTTCTGTGAGAAAATATTGTTTCTAATAATTCTCTCTTGTTTATTCTGACCTGGGGGGGGGGGGGTTTAGATAGGATGGAAAGAACAAGGAATTTGACTCAGTATTTGCAGGCACACAACATACCTGTGCATACCAGCTAAACGAAACAAATCATCTTAGTTGGAAAAACAAATGCAAATAGGGTTTCCAAAGACTCAATTGTAGATCAGTAGTTCAATAAGTCTGAACTAGGGCCGACCTAAAACCACTCTTAAGGGCGGTCCAGAGCCTGTAGTAAATTCACTAACTGGATGCTTGATGAATACAAGCTCAGGTAAAGCCTATCTTAGAAGCACTAGGAGGATACTTGGTGTGGACAGATTTAATATATCATCACTATAAAATTAAATGTCTTTGAATAAACTAAACATAATATTCAAATAATACACAAAATATTTTTTCAGAACTGCATGCAGGATGCTCAAACGTTATGGGTTAAAAGAATATTCAACAAATTTAAGCTTATCTCAGATGTGCAAATAGGATAAGGCAAGAAACTATGCTTGGGCAGAGCTTATCGAAGAAGTGTTAGCCGGATGTTTGAAAAATCCAACTGTAGTTCAAGAGTACAAGAGTACTAGTTGGATGCTTGTCGCATCTGAGCTTGAGGGTAATGTAAAATTCTAGCAAGGTCTCAAAAAATTTGATTGTGGTTGGAGCCTAATTTAAAAGTGCTAACGGGAAATTCAACATATTCGAATTGTAGTGTCACAAAACTCAACCAGATTCTATCGCAGAAGTGCAAAGTAGGATCTCAATGAATTTATGCTTAAGCAGGGATTATTAAGAAAGTACTAACTTGATGTCAATGCTCAAAGAATTCAAGTAAACATTGTAAACTCTGACAGTTTACATAGTAGTAGGAAGCTTTGAAAAAGTATAGCAGGAGTGCTGCTTGAAAAATCCGAGCATGGGCAGGACTATTAAAGACATATGAGTTTGGTGATGGTCAAAAAGTCAAAGCATGGTAGAGGTTAACTTCCAACTGATAGCAGGATGCTTGACAGATCAAAGTTTGGCAAAAACTTTAAAACTGTCTGGTATTAATAAAATAAAAGGTGTTTGTCAAAACATTTTTCTTTTCTTTACTAAATTTTTAAGGCAGAATTTGAAGACATTTTAAATTGTCTTTGGTGTACATTTTGAAGGCACTTACTGGGTATTTTTATTATTCTTACCATAACTTTTTAATGGTTTTCACCTGAAAAATTCAAAGGAATTTTTAATTAGACAGCCGAAAATTTTGAAAAGCAACTTTTAAATTGTCGTCTGAATATTTTTGAGAGCATTTTTAATGTCATATAGACAATTTGTATTATTCTCTAATGGCCTTTTTTTGTCTTTGCCAGTCAAAGACGAGGGCATTTCCATTACTTTGATCAACAAAGAGCAATTAAAGGTCATCAAAATTATCCAACAAAGACCAATAAAAATGCCTTTGAGAGTTTGTTTCAAAGACTCTTAAAAATAAATTGTGACAAATACTATAATAAAAATGTCTGATAGACTTTCGTATTTTTTTCTAGCTAAACTAAATAAAAATTATGTTAAAATTATCTAGCAATATATATATATATATATATATATATATATATATATATATATATATATATATATATATATATAATGCTGTTTTATCCAGCAGGAACAAACAAATTTTGGAATTTGGCTGGCAAAGACCGATACTGTCATGCCAAGGTTTTACCAACGGTCCTTAAAAATATTTTACGAACACCAATAAAAATATTTTTAAAACTCCCAGCAAAGGCTACTAAAAATGTTCTCAAAATTTTTGTCACAAAAAGCGCCCTTAAAATTGTCTGAAATTATGGGAAAGACCAACAATTTATATATGGAAATTATGGCTAATGAAAGACCAACAACAATTCCCTCTAATTTTGTTCAGAAAAAACCGATAAAATGCCATTAAATTTTTCCAGTAAAACCATTAAAATAATATGGTACAGCAAATACGTCTACCAGTACTAATAAAAATGCTGTTGAATTTATTTGGCAAAGACAATTAAATTCCCCCTTAAAAATGCCCTTAATATTTCCCAGCAGAATAAAAAAAGAATTATCCAATCTTTCAGAACTTCAAATATTGAAAGATACAGCACGTGTACTGCTACAGAAAGGTTATATTTAAATTCAATTGGAGAAAAAAGTGGGGAGGAAATAGCAACATTGAACAAATAAAAAAGTGTATTAAGAAACTGGTACTGTACACTGTACAGAGGAAACAAGATCATTTTAAGAAACAGTAAAAAATGATCCAAGACTAAGCTAAACTAAAGCTATAAAATTATTAAATAACCTAAAGATTAATTGTGGTTAAAAAACTTTTTTTCTATTTCAGGGTGGCCGGGCTGCTTGAACTCCTATAGACTAATATCGCCAACATGCCAACTGCTTATTGAAGCATATTCGGTGTGCTACATGGCAGCACTGTGCCAAGTTCTGTTTTTCATTTCTTCATTGTTTTAGCGACATTTTAGTTTTGTTTATATTTTCCTATACATATTTATTATGAAGCTTATCTAACATGATTTTATTTAAATAATATCAGAAAGTTTAATTAATAAAATAGTTAAACTGGTACTGGTAATTTGTAATCTTGCAAAATAAAAAACAAGCAGGATTTTGTACATAAAACGAAAAAAGTAATATAATAAAAAAATGAATTTTATTGATAAGTACAAAATTATTGTTTCTAGATTATTTTTTCTTAAAGAAAATTGTCATATTATTTGTAAGATTTGATTATTTTATTGTAAAATATCAATTTAAAATGTATTAAAGAACAGCTACTGGTACGTAGATTATAATCAATTTAATATAAATAAATTTTTGTGTTTTACTATGTCCGTATATAAATTATTTTAATCCAGTTTTCTTTTATTTCCTTAATTAAACAAGAGTATGTAGATTTTAGAATTATGTTTCCATTTTCATATAACTAAATGTTATTTATGTTATGTTAGTGTTAATTTTTAAAAAATGCATTCTTTATTCTCAGCATCTTTGTTCATTACTTAATATTTTACGGTAAGAATTGTTGGGAGTTCATAAATAGGTAAGTGTTGAGGTTCATATATTATTTTACTGAACAGTGTATAAGGATTGATATACATTTAGTCAAGGCAGTTAAGACACTAATCAGTCTGCTAGGATTATGAATGCAAAGTTCAGACTGCAATTATTGCCATCCCTTGTCCTCATTAATTGTACTGGCATAAAATATGGAACTTTTTTTTACAAAATTAGCCTCTGAAAACTGCATTTAAGAGAGTTTAGGACATCCACATAAAGAGTTGAAATGCATGGAATATTTATAAAAATCAATTCAAATAATAAGTTCCAAATAAGTTAATAAAAACAGTAGCCTATTCTGAAACAAAATTGACAAAAAAGCAGCCTAATTGACAAATTTTAACAACATCTTGATGACAAGTTCCAAAATTCATGTGTGGTACTTATTAATTTGCTAATAATCTTCCTAAAGATAAGAATGTTTGTAAAAAAATATACGTTTTGGTAGGTTACGGACTTCTCTTCAGAAGCCTTTGAATTCGGTAATAAAACTTATCTAACCCATTACAAAAATAGATTTTTGAGCAGTTTGAATGAAATATATATGCGGGCATATTAACACACTCATATGCATGCAAACACCCAAAAAATTATGCAGGGGTAAAATATTAAAAACAAAAAAAATTTATTTTTGTAAAATGCTACATTATCCTAACACTAGAAATGATACTAAATATACAGTACATAGTTTGTGCATGTGAAGTGATTATATAAAACTACCAGAGTTTACATTATACCTCATGGCTGCCCTGCAAATGAATTCTGGTTTGCGGTAGTGTCTCACACACCTTGACAGTACATGTTTTGATCCATACTAAAGTACATCCAGAAGTTGTGACTAGGACTACTGGATAACCTAACCCAGCCAGCATTTTGTTAGGATAATATATGTAGTATCATTTTTTCTGATTCAAATCAGACAGCCATTGTTTTCATTAGATAAGGCACTTAACTAACATTACACAAGACAATTTTCATTAAAAAAAAAAGAAATAGAATTGCACTAGAATTTTTTTATATAAAATATTTGCAGTTGATTGGAAAATAAATTGATATATCTGTGAAATGTTATGTAGATAAAAATGTATCATTATTTATTAGACATTTTTAGGATTTATTCTATTATAACTGTTGAAAAATGACATAGCAATTTTATTAAAAAAAACGCTAATAGAAAAATATTTCAAGATTTTGTAACCATAAGTGGTAGTCTATTTAATTGTGGAGAAAATAAATCAAAAATCATTATTATATCTTTGATATTAGTAAAGTCATAATTGATTGTTTGTGTCAAACTAGCCATATAGGCTTGCGGTGTATTGGGGAAAATAAGACATTTGCATGGACAATTTTAGGACGGGGGCATGCAGTTTAATAGCTAAACAACTGTTGAATGGATTTTGCTGGGTAAATTTGTATGAATTCTGACCAAATTTTTGATGCCAGAGTGCTTCATAGCCATATGAAACACATATGTACCTGGCAGACACACTATCATTTTCAGTTAAATCACAGCATTGTGTAAAAAACAAAAATTATTGTATAGTTTCCCAAATGTGAATTTCCTGAAGGTAAGCTTGAAAAAAACATTCAATTAATATTCATATCCTTTTAATCTTTCAACTATTATCCTACAAGCAATGTTAACATAATATATATTAAAAAAAGACAATAATATATACAACTAGCGCACTAAACATTCTCAAAAAATTAACAAAATAATATACACTTTCTTAAATAAGCATTCTGCAGACTTTATTTCAATAAGTCTGGGGAAAGAGGAACATAATGAGGTAAGGATGTTTGTTTTCAAGGAAATATATTGTGCAAAAAAAATTAAAAATGTGCTGTGCCAATAAATATAAACAGTTTACAGATAAAAATTCAAAATATCACCTCACACAGTACCTTAATTTTCTAAAACAAATTACTTACATACTTAGTTATTTGATATAAAAATAAACAAATTAGACGTATATTTCTAAGTTAATTTTTATTATTTAAGAACAAGGTAGGTATTACTAAAACCAAAGTAAGGTCGAAAAATATTTAGAAATATACAATTCATAGACAATCTCTTACAGTTAAAGTAAGATGACATACAAATTTTATTATGACCACACAATTATTTATTACAACACTGCCAGTTTCACAACAAATTGTAATAAGGACCTTAATAAGCTCCCAAACAAAAGTTTTTTGGCAACTTGAACCACAATCATTATTTTCATCTACTAAATTATATTTTCCCTATAATAGGACTTCTGAATAATATTTATTATAATATTCATACATACTCATTCAGGTTTAAGAATTCATCCCTAATTTCGATATTTAAATACAATAATTATAACAGAAGTCTACCTAAAATCTGAGTTCAAAATGACCTAACCTGATCATTCAACTGGACTGGATGCTGAGTCTGATGCAAAAAATGATTTTGCGATAACCTGTTGAATATCAATATTGCTGCTGTTTAAATCACATTTTTCTGAGAAACATGAAAATGTTCAGATTTAAGGACATGAAAAAGTGGTAAAATATGTGAATACATTTTGATAACACGCTTTTGACAATTAATTATAGAACAGTCATCGTTAAAACTGTAATTTGTAGTCCCATTTAGCCTGTTATAACGAGTACTAACTATAACTGCATAATAAGAATAATTTTAAACCTCTCGGCTATAGTGTAGTGTTAGAATATTTACTTGAATTCAATAGTTATTTCGTAGAAAGTATGATTTACTTAGTTTGGTATCATTACCTTAAGAGAGTCAACAAGTATTCATAATAAAGTATTCAAACAAACAAAAATACTTCATCTTTTAAAGCAAAGTATGAAATAATAAATATAACCACAACATGCAGCTGTCTTGAGAACTTGATGAAACAAATTTTAAAAACTAACAACATTAAAGAGCATGACAAATGACTTTTTCCTTTTAATGCAAAAATTACACTCAAATTTAGTACTTGTTTGAGATTTCTTTGTACTTACATGTAAAAAAAATTTGTTCAATTAAAAATTGAAGCATTCAAATTCCTAAAAAAGTCTTAAAAATTTTTTTCAAAATGTAATTTTATCATAATCAGCATTAGTAGTTGAATATGGAGAATTTCTGATAATCGAGGTTTTTTTAAAAAAAAACTGTAAACAAAGAGCAGAATTCAGAAAAATTAGAAAGCTTTGTTTAACATATGAGTATATAAAAATCAGTAAACAATAATGAAACAGGAATGTAACAAACCGTAACAATAATTTTTCCGTGACAGTTTATACTTGGGGCCTACTTTATGTAAATGTTCGTATACATATGTCTACCTTCGATAAAGAAAGATCGTTTATATTGGGGTATTACTGTATTACAATATTTATCAATTATAAGCTCATCATAATCCCTCACCAACCACAGGATTTCGGTTCTGCAGAAAGGACAGTTTACAAAACCAGAGATTTGTAAAGGATACACCATTTTAAATATTATGTACTGATTATATAATATACCCCAGTGCAGTAACAAGTGGAGTGGTTAACAAATTACGGTACTGTTAATAATTTCATCGGTACGTCTACTAATATGTTCAGTACATAAACAAACCAAATAAATTTGAGGTTATAAATACATTTCTTTAAAACAATTTGTTCCTAAAATTCATTTACTTCTTTATATTATTTAAAAAACTGTAATTCAATCTCCTCCTTATAAATGCTATTTAAATTTTGTGCGCTGAACATCGTGCTTTCTGAGTTATGAACATTTTGATTTCAGAACAGCTACTGCGGATATGAGTTTTATTTCCAATCATCAGGTGTCTGTTAACCAAGGGTCTATTGTATTTCAAAAACTTTTAATTTACAGACATTTTAATGGACAAAGAGGTTTCTTTTATAATGACAAATTTGGCTGAATCTGACATTATGTATTATTTTAAATTATTTAATCAATAAAAACAAATTTTAAATGTAAATAGTAACAAAAAAAGGAAATAATGATTATTTTTAAATTGTCATCGCTTTAGCACTATCCCATTATCTCTCAATGGGATTAAAATATTAATGCAGCAAAATGAGCAAAAAAATGTTTTTTTAATCTGCAAAAAACGTAAGGTAAATGATACCAAAAACTAAATTTACCATGTGTTTAATAATCAATATAAGATGTTTTATGTTTTAAGAGTTAACAGATTTAGAATTTTTTAAATGTAAATACTCAAGCAGGTTATAAAAAATAAATAATGTTTCTTCAACAAACTTGTTACTGTAAAAAAATATTTATAGTAAAATATAATTGTCGTCTTGAACATGTTACGACATTAAAACTGAATGTTTTCAGTCAGTAACTATTAATAATAACTATCAATAAATAAACTTTGAAATCACTAATATTTACTTTCATTTAACTTTAATTATAAAATCACAAAATAAATATTTTTTCAGAAGATAGTGACTAAAATTAATATTTATTAGACAATCAGTATGCATGTTAACACATAACTCGTTTCTTATAAATAATGGATCAGAATAACAACTCATCCATACGTTAAAGACAAAAAGGTAAACTAGTTTGCATGCAAAAATTCTACAACTACCCTAGGGATATGATTATCCAAATTTGATGGGACCAAAGCCCTTTTGTATAAGAAGGAACACATATGGGCCAAAAACTGTTCCTGTATCACTGACTAAATAAGCAGTGTTTTGGAGTGTTTAATAAAACCAACAACATATTTAGGACCTAAGAAGCAACATTTAACTAACAAGGCTAAAAACAAAATGAAAATAAATAAAAGTAGTACAGTAAATAAGTGACTGTACCTTAATATACAACATGAGAGTTCAATGTACTACTCGTAAACTGTTAAAAAAAAAAGTGTAGCCACGTTGGTGCCTGATTATTAGTCACAAGTGCAACTTAACTGTCACTGTGTTGTTTTGTTTTGCTTCCTACGTATACATGGTTAGTTAATCTAGCATCATCTGGTGATGCATGTTAAAAATTATTCCTTTAATACTTTTAGGTTATAACTGCAGTAAATTACATACAACAGACCTACTTTTGACGGAGAAATATCAAAAAAAACTTTTTATTTAAATTTTAAAAACTAGTTTCGTATATGTCAGAATTTGGATACAAACATATTGTGGATAATCACATCTCTGGTGTACTTAGAAATACCACTGACATAAAAGTACTGTGATAATTTACCAAAAACAAACTGTTTCATGTTGAAGAACTGTCACTTTAAACTGTATTAAAATTGTTGCACAATATTTCAAATTAAAGGTTAATAAATTATACCAACAGTAATAATAATATTTTTTTTTTACATTTCATTTCACTTCCTTGATGTCAAGCACAGACAATTAAAAATATAACAATAAATTAGGCACAGCATTTGGCAAATTTAATCGTACTGAAAAAAAATATACTGTACTCTCTTAAATACTTTTTAATTTTTAACTCTGTCAATTAAAATGCCCTCAAAACCTGTTTCAAACGTTCATAAACAACTTTATAGTAGAGAACAACTCTACTGTCTATTTTGTAACTATTATAGTTCAAAAACTACGTTCTCATTAAGTTATACAAAACAAGCAACCTTTGCAGTTATCACAAGACACTTATGAGATTTGTGGGTGAAATAGGGCACTGGGATAGGTGATGTTTAAAGGCAGGAAACTCCCACAACTTCACAAGAGATCATACTATAAAGATGTTACAAATAGCAAATATAGTTGTTTTCTACTATTATGTATTGTATATTTATTTCATCTAACAATTTCACTCTTTTGCCTTACTAATTTTATAAAGTAATACTAATATTAAAAAAGAAGATCTTAATAAAAAAAACATTTTATTCATAAAAATGTGAATGAAATTAATTATTTTTGAAGTCAATAACAGATAAATCAATATCTGTTAAATAGAAGAAATAATTTAGTATATTACAAAATTAAGTTAATAACAATCACCTATTACTCCAATATACATGTATATACTGGTAGGTTTGTTTTTACATTTTACCTGATTTTTATCACTTTATTCAAGAGTTCATTGGATCAACTACAACGAAAGAAAAACACAATTCATGGAAATTAGAAGTGTTAGCAGCCATCTTGGGAAGTCAAGAGTATTCCAGTAAACGTCCTCGGTGTATTCCTTCCACCATTAACATTTTCTTCAATTGCAGCTCGAGTAGAGAGGCTAAACCACCTAAATGCAGTACTGTAAACTACTGACAGCTAATAAATAAATAAAAAATATAATAATTATTAAAAAAAAACAAAGGAAAAAGGATAAGGAAATGACACTTGGATGAATTATCCTCACTACAACAAACTGAAAGGTACAAAGGGAGATATGATATGATTTTTTTAAATCTTGATGAAAAATGATCCTGTTCGAAGAAACCAAATGAAATTGGCACAACAGATGATAAAATATATTTAAATGGTTAAGATTACACAGAACTTGTGTAAACTCTATGTAAATATATCAAGGTGAAGAAATCCTAAAACGAACTCATATGAAATATCCACGACTGTTGGATTCACAAAGAAAAAAAATGAAGCAATGCGTTTTTTCTTTCCATCTTCTTTTTTCAGGAGCTGCTTAAAATTTTAAAATTCTGCATACAAATTCCTTAATCATCAATGATTACCTGTTGATGATGTTCAAGATATTTACTATTAATGTACATAATCAATCAAAAAAGTGTTCCTTTGCTAAACTTCTCTTTTTGTTTCCTAAAATATATGTGTTTCCAATGTTTCTTTTTGTTTCCAATGTCCATATGTAAATGTCTACTTCTGAATCGTACTTTTGTAAATTAAAACATATTACTTTATTATAGTTTACAGTTGAATTTTGATGAGCTTTTACTTTGCAAGCTATTAACCTAAAACTACAGTAGAAAATTTTCTTTTCTGATGGCTTGTCAAATTTCACTTTCTTTATTTTAAAATGATTAAATCCTGATTAAATTTATTTCCAACACGAATCATGGCTGAATAAATCCCAACTGGTTTCCATATTTCACAAGTGCAGACTGTTCACATTCCTGATTACTAGGGAGATAGCAATCGCATTAAACTTTCTAACTTTGTCAGATAAACAACTACATCATGTTTCCCCTTTTACTCTTATTATTTTTCAACCTGCCTTCAAAATTTTTCATGATGTGAGTTACAATTTTTGAAATCTTGTAATTCTAAACTTCAGTAACTGGTGCTCTAATGATTCTAATTTTACTTGATGAATATTATTTAAGCATTTACTAATACACTCAGTAGATTATTTCTCCACTTTTGTACATGACTAAATTTGATGTTTTCTATTTTTATTACGTGTTATGGAAAATATTTTCTTAATTTCTGAATACTGATCTTCTTTCTCCTTAGATGTTTCACACAACTGATGTTTTGATTACAGCTCTTAAGGTTGAAAAAGGAAGATATTTGTAATATATTATGGATTTTTTTTTGGATTCAGAGAAATTTGCTGGTATTGAATGGAATTAAAAGATGGTCAAGAGTAGGACGCTGTATCAAATCAGTTCTTACCTTCCACTTAATTAACCATTAATTTTTGAGATTCTCTTTCAATGGAATGAAAACTGTATCGTACCTAGGAGCAGATCTATAATGGCTAAAACGAAAATGTTCTTACAAACCACTGAAGATTAATTAAAAAATTGAAATAAAAACATTCCATTTTTAAAGAGAAGAACAGCACACAGTCCTTAAAGCTTTATCTTTTAATTAACAATAAAAAGTTTATATCACTAAGTCTTTGTACTTCGTTACAAAAACTTATCACTCGAAAGAGTCAATCACTAAAATTTGTATAATTTGTCCTTTCGTAGGTAATGTAAAACTTTCAACCTCAATTGGATCACTTCCATTCAAACAAAGTAAAATCAAACTGAATGAAGTCCAACTCGTTTGAAAAGAAATAATCATACCAAGCGTGTGAACACTTACGCTCGGAACAACAGAGGATGTATAATGACAATTACGCGGAAGAAATTACCGGCGTGCTGGCCTTACAATCGATCTTGGTCCTTTCTGAATCAGTAAATACAACACCAAAAGGCAGCAAAAATTCTAAACACTGTACGTCCGAACTGAATGCCAATTCCTGGGCGAGGAAACTAACTGGGAGTGTTTGGCGATAGCTAACAAACCAACAAAAACACACAGTTAGACAATAGTTGAAAAACATCAATATGGCATCTGCAACAGATTTATCAGTTAGAAACAAGAATTAAAAAATTAAAGTACATTTCAGAGTTGAAAACTATGAGAAAACTATCACATTACCATGAACTAGTTCCACTGCAACTATGAGAAAATATATGAACTCGTTAAGAAAGTAATTTTATTCTAAATAATTATTTCTTCTCAACTTTCATTTTATACTGTTTAAATGTACAACATTAATTAATATATTTCAACTAAATCTCATAATAAATAGAATTTAAAGTTTTAAACAAAAAAATAGGTTTGTTGATAAAATAACTTAAAACAAGGAAAAAGTGTTTCTATACTTACCCAGTTTCTGAAATTTTAAAATATATTTTACTAAAAATATTAGTACATTTCTGAACATATACCAATGCTATTTTTGTAGTTCATGCAATGTCCCTCAAATGTCAATATTGTGATTGCTCTCAGCTTAACAAGTCAAATAATGTTTCTTTCCATTTGTTCATATCATATCAACACAATACATATATTTTTGATAAGCAATATTTATGGATGAAATGGTCCGCCAGTGAAACGGGGGTAAATAAAGTAATTGATTATTGAAAAAAAACTTGTTTAATGTTTGTTTAGTACATAATTGAAAGTACAAGAATAGGCATTATGGGTACAATACGAAAAAATATTATTTTCTTAACACTACATCTACCAGATGTCCTCAATTGCAGTTAAGGCATTCTTGAAGCCTGGTTTGGAAGTTTTGTATGACCTCTCACAACATGTTGATAGGTATTGCCACAATCTCGTTTACAATTCGTTGTTTGAGGGCTTGAATGGTTGTGGGTGTTTGAAGCAGTTTTGTTTTTAGGTATCTCCATAAAACAAAAACAGGTATCCCCCCCAGATGTGCCACTTATTCCAATGCAAAGGGCATGCCCGGCATTGTTTGGCTGATAGGCAAGGATTTCTAACCATAGCCTGTTGAACAGCTTCGATGTTTTCAGATGTTCAAACAGTTTTTACATCCTGCCTCTATTTTAGCCGATTTTCGAGGTTGTTTATCCATGTTCGAATTGCATTATCTGATGGAACAGGCTGGTTACGCGGTATGTTAAAATGACGTCGAAAAGCACATCGAGTTTGTAAAATTATTTTGCCATTTTAATAATACGCTTTCACCACACAGCCATGTTGTTCACCCGTCCAACAATCCATTGCAACTAAATGGTAGATTGTGCAGGTGGTGACACACCAGTAACCATCCCTCCACTAACTGCCAACTATGTCTCAAGGCCACCTACAATCATCCTGTTTCATTGACGGACCCTGTATTTTGAGCAGTGATACAATGGTATAGCTTTTGTTTGTCAACATCAACCTACCATTAACAACAAATTCCCTTCCTCAGTTCAATGATTCTTATACTAATTATGCAACAGTGATCTAATTTGTAATCTTGTTATAAAATATAAATACTAACCTTAAAGTAGGTAAAAGAGCATAATTTGAGTTCAGAAAATTGAGATTTGAACTGAAGATTGAGTTTAAGTTAGACTCAAGACACTATTATTATTATTATTATTATTATTATTATTATTATTATTAGACACTATTATTTGAAAATAATAGTGAGTGGATATGAGTGTTGCGGTGGCCACAACAGTGACATAAATAATTCAAAATGATGACATAATTTACTTATGTGTTTAAACTATTTCAGAAGGCTAAGTTGAAAATAATATACAGAAAAGTGACAATATTTTTTTTGTCAGAAGAGTGACAAAAATAATTTTTACGATGACAATATTAATTAAGAGTTCAAACTTCAATCACTATTTTAAATTCCAAGCCCGAAGGAAAAATGCTGAGTATGAGCGGACAATGGAACAAATATATTAAAAATAATTCTACTCCGATACATATTATTTCTTAATTGTAAATTCAACAGAAGTTTACAGTTTTTTAATTCATATTAAAAACCCAAAACAAAAATAGGAATAAATTACCACAATGCTCTTTAATTCATTATTTTAAATGGTAACAGTATGGGAACTATCAAATTAACTGCATAAAGATAATTGTATTTAAAAGAAAATAACTTATGTTTAAATACATACGACTTTATTATCATCTTCAACGCAAGCTTTCGCTCTCTTGCTACGAACCAGTCGATCACATACGAAGACATTCGAGGGCAATTTTTATAGAGTTGGAAGAACCTGTGATAGTTACCCAGCCACCAGGCTGATCTTATTTCAAGAGCATGGCTGATGCAGACGTCTGCTTTATCTTGAACACTTAACTTTGCTAGGCTTGTAGTTAAATCTAAAAAAAAAATGATAAAAAATATTACTTTGAAGAAAATTAACTTAAAAGTAAAAATAATTGTCTTGCTGACATTATGGAAACAAGTTTCTAAATACTTCGATTAAAAAAAAAGTTTGTTACTTCATCCGTCTAAATCCTTTCCAAAATGACTGCCATTGAATGTCTTTAAAAATGTGTATACATTAAAATTTAAAATTAGTGAAAATATGGACATGTATGGTTAATTTTGTTTATGATAAGATTACAATAGTACAATACAAATTTCTAAAATGTGTAATATTAAAGTTAAGAATATTTTAAGATTTAGAAAAGTTGTAGTTTTAAACAGTTGAATACAGTTTGTTGAGCAACAGACTGTTAGCTTTGCCAAAATTAATTTTTGGGCATGCAGAGTTTTAAGCAAATCTAAACAAAATTGCAAAAATAACCACACACGCACACACACACACAAAATGTTAATGATCCCTTTACACATATCTGAGAACATGATTATTACACATTTCATGGTTCCAAGTCTACACCAACAAGTAATTTCTTCATGGCAGTTCACTAACAAACTTCTAACAATTATTATCTGCACTACAGCTAGAAAACCAAATAATTATTATATTGTATATTATAATAAATCCTGCACCCATATCTTTGAAGTGATGGGTAACTAGAAAAGAAGATTGACAATCTCTCATGTTTTTATCAAAGACTGTCACTACCAAAAACTTGTGAAATCCTTAACCAGTATATATATATATTTTAGTAGGGTATAAAAATAATTGCTTACACCTTTAAAATTTTAAAACAGTTTAGTGGACTACATATTTCTTCCATTTAATAAGGGAAGAATTTGTAAATTCCCTAACTACGAGGGTTGATCAAATATAAACGAGACTGACTTTCTAAAAACTTTTCCGTTGGACATTGAACTCTAAAGGGTGGAGTTTCAGGTAGCCTGGGAGGTTTGGGACGGGCGTAGACAGGCAACATTTCCGTTCGGACCCTTCAGTATAAAACTATACAATGAGTGAGAGTGAAGTGCACGTTTCCGTGGAGCAAAGAATTATTATTAAGTTTTTGGCCAAGGAGGGGGTCAATCCGACTGAAATCTTTCGTAGATTGACGGCTCAATACGGGGACAGGACCCTGTCAAGAGCTCGCGTTTTTGCTTGGCACAAGGAATTCGCCAAAGGACGGGAAGCAGTAGAAAACCTCAGCCATGATCGTCGCCCGACCACTTCCGTCACGGACGAAAACATTGATGCTGTTCGAAGCGCCTTTCACGTCGATTTCCTCCATCAACGGCGCACAATAAATGCACAATATTATTGCGATGTTTTAGAGGCTGCAAAACAGTCTTTTAGTAGGAAAGGAAATCTAAACCGGCGAGAAACGTCATTCTTCTTCACGATAATGCCCGACCACATTCGGCTAATGCTCACGAGGCTTAAACTCGATCAAATTGGCTGGGAACCAATGGAACATCCCCATACAGTCCAGACTTATCACCCTGCGACTATCACCTGTTTGGGCCACTCAAAGAGGCGCTTGGAGGCCAGCGTTTCGAAGACGATTCTGCGGTGGAGACCTTCGTGCTCCAATGGCTCAATGAATGCCCGAGAACTTTTTACGAAGATGGAATTAAAAAACTTCCAATCCGGTGGGAAAAATATGTTACTCGTGCGGGAGAGTATGTAGAAAAATAAGTTGTATCAAGAATAATTTGTAAGTAAGCAATAATATTTTTTTAAAAATCAGTCTCGTTTATATTTGATCAACCCTCGTATTAATAAAAATCGTTGTAATAATAAAATTTTAAGAAAAGTTTAGATTTCTTAGAGATTAGTACAGTTTATTAAGAAATAAATTTATAATACAGCATGTTCAAGTATCAATTAATTTTAAATTATCAACTTGAAATTATTAGGAAAAAAGGATTTTAGAAATCGGAATAAAAATTTGTTTTATCCTCATTCAAAATTTCAAATAAAATTATAATTGGTTTCTTCTGTGTGTTAAAACAAAAGGTTTACTGTATTACTATACTATTAGTATATTTTATGAGCAGTTTATAAATCTAATACCTATTATAACATAGTCTCTTCACAAGTCATAGCAAGCAAAAGATTTTTTACAGCTCAATTTATCACAAATACTGACCAACCAACACACACAAGCATGTTATAACTAGAAACACTTGTATTGTTTCATATTAAATAATTAGCACTAAAAACTGAAACAAATTAGAAAAAATGTAGCTATTATATTGACTCTGATAAATTCAAAGCTATCTAACAAAAAAATTGTATTTGTTATAAAAAAGTTTATATAAACATTTTTATATAAGTAATCCTTATATAAGCAAAAAAGAAAATCGGCTTTTATTACCAAAAAATTTTCTTGCCTATTTACAGCTATAACTGTGCACTTTTACTTGTAAAATTTTATTGTCTGATTTAGACCCTGGATTTGGACACAGATTTCACTCTCGACTTTTGCTCAGTCCATAACTTTGCTCTATCAATCGACCCATTTTGCAAAAGAGGTAACTGGATGGTTCTAATCGCATGAGTGCTATATGGTTTGTGCTTGCATGAAAATTACTTTTGCTTAATGTTTATTCACACGTGCAAATATTATTTTAGTGACTTCAAATTTAATTGAAATTAAAACTAACAACATACCCATGAACTCCTTAGTGAATATATAATACAATATCCTATAAGCAGTGAATTCCCGTCTGTTATCGCTGTGCACATCTGCATACAATAATTTCAGTTGAGACTGGCACTGGTTAAACTCTGCATGGTCGCCTTTCTCTAAAGCAATGCGAGCATGTGTCTCATATACTTGTACTGTTAGATTGTCTCTTATACCCTGAACCTGTAAAAGGAAAAAATACAATCAAATATTTTTTTTTAAATAAATGTTTTTCATACTGATTAACAATAATAATGGACAAATAAATTAGTAAAGCTTTTAACAAATACCATTTGAATTATAATGTAAAATATGGTAGCAGTCTTATCACAATTCTTGTTTACTGTAACCTGAAGTTGATTAGACCCAGTTTTCAAGATAACTATGCAATTTACTAAATAATATTGTATAGTCGTAGCAACACACCTACCTCACTGAACTAATACTGAATAATCGTAGCAACACAGCTACCTCACTGAAGTAATACTGAATAATCATAGCAACACACCTACCTCACTGAACTAATACTGAATAATCGTAGCAACACAGCTACCTCACTGAAGTAATACTGAATAATCATAGCAACACACCTACCTCACTGAACTAATACTGAATAATCGTAGCAACACAGCTACCTCACTGAAGTAATACTAAATAATCATAGCAACACACCTACCTCACTGAACTAATACTGAATAATCGTAGCAACACAGCTACCTCACTGAAGTAATACTAAATAATCATAGCAACACACCTACCTCACTGAACTAATACTGAATAATCGTAGCAACACACCTACCTTACTGAACTAATACTGAATAATCGTAGCAACACAGCTACCTCACTGAAGTAATACCGAATAATCATAGCAACACAACTACCTCACTGAAGTAATATTGTATAGTCGTAGCAACACAACTACCTCACTGAAGTAATACTGAATAATCATAGCAACACAGCTAACTCACTGAAGTAATACTGAATAATCATAGCAACACAACTACCTCACTGAAGTAATACTGAATAATCATAGCAACACAGCTACCTCACTGAAGTAATACTGAATAATCATAGCAACACAGCTACCTCACTGAAGTAATACTGAATAATCGTAGCAACACACCTACCTTACTGAACTAATACTGAATAATCATAGCAACACAGCTACCTCACTGAAGTAATACCGAATAATCATAGCAACACAACTACCTCACTGAAGTACGAGGGTTGATCAAATATAAACGAGACTGATTTTTTAAAAAAATTTATTGCATACTTACAAATTATTCTTGATACAACTTATTTTTCTACATAGTCTCCATACGAGTAACACATTTTCCCACGGATTGGAAGTTTTTAATTCCATCTTCGTAAAAAGTTCTCGGGCGTTCATTGAGCCATTGGAGCACGAAGGTCTCCACCGCAGAATCGTCTTGAAACGCTGGCCTCCAAGCGCCTCTTTGAGTGGCCCAAACAGGTGATAGTCGCAGGGTGATAAGTCTGGACTGTATGGGGGCGTTCCATTGGTTCCCAGCCAATTTGATCGAGTTTAAGCCTCGTGAGCGTTCGCGAATGTGGTCGGGCATTATCGTGAAGAAGAATGACGTTTCGCGCGGTTTAGATTTCCTTTTCCTCTCTTAAAAGACTGTTTTGCGGCCTCTAAAACATCGCAATAATATTGTGCATTTATTGTGCGTCGTTGATGGAGGAAATCGGCGTGAAAGGCGCCTTGATTGTCGAAAAATACAGTGGCCATTACCTTCCCGCCATTGATCGTGATTAGGCCTTCAGGTTTTCTACTGCTTCCGTCCTTCGCGAATTCCTTGTGCCAAGCAAAAACGCGAGCTCTTGACAGGGTCCTGTCCCGTATTGAGCCGTCAATCTCTGAAAGATTTCAGTCGGATTGACCCCTCCTTGGCCAAAAACTTAATAATAATTCTCTGCTCCACGGAAACGTGCACTTCACTCTCACTCATTGTATAGTTTTATACTGAAGGGTCCGAACGGAAATGTTGCCCGTCTACGCCCGTCCCAAACCTCCCAGGCTACCTGAAACCCCACCCTTTAGAGTTCAATGTCCAACGGAAAAGTTTTTAGAAAGTCAGTCTCGTTTATATTTGATCAACCCTCGTAATATTGTATAGTCGTAGCAACACAACTACCTCACTGAAGTAATACTAAATAATCATAGCAACACAGCTACCTCACTGAAGTAATACTGAATAATCATAGCAACACAACTACCTCACTGAAGTAATACTGAATAATCATAGCAACACAGCTACCTCACTGAAGTAATACTGAATAATCATAGCAACACAGCTACCTCACTGAAGTAATACTGAATAATCGTAGGAATACAGCTACCTCACTTAAGTAATACTGAATAATCGTAACAACACAACTACCTCACTGAAGTAATACTGAATAATCGTAGAAAAACAGCTACCTCATTGAAGTAATACTGAATAATCATAGCAACACAACTACCTCACTGAAGTAATACTGAATAATTGTAGCAACACAGCTACCTCACTGAAGTAATACTGAATAATCGTAGCAACACACCTACCTCACTGAACTAATACTGAATAATCATAGCAACACACCTACCTCACTGAACTAATACTGAATAATCGTAGCAACACACCTACCTTACTGAACTAATACTGAATAATCGTAGCAACAAAGCTACCTCACTGAAGTAATACTGAATAATCATAGCAACACAACTACCTCACTGAAGTAATATTGTATAGTCGTAGCAACACAACTACCTCACTGAAGTAACACTGAATAATCATAGCAACACACCTACCTCACTGAAGTAATACTGAATAATCATAGCAACACAGCTACCTCACTGAAGTAATACTGAATAATCATAGCAACACACCTACCTCACTGAAGTAATACTGAATAATCATAGCAACACAGCTACCTCACTGAAGTAATACTGAATAATCATAGCAACACAACTACCTCACTGAAGTAATACTGAATAATCGTAGCAACACAACTACCTCACTGAAGTAATACTGAATAATCGTAGCAACACAGCTACCTCACTGAAGTAATACTGAATAATCGTATAACACATCTACCTCACTGAAGTAATACTGAATAATAGTAGCAACACAGCTACCTCACTGAAGTAATACTGAATAATCGTAGGAACACAACTACCTCACTGAAGTAATACTGAATAATCGTAGCAAAACAGTTACCTCACTGAAGTAATACTGAATAATCGTAGCAACACAACTACCTCACTGAAGTAATACTGAATAATCGTAGCAACACAGCTACCTCACTGAAGTAATACTGAATAATCATAGCAACACAACTACCTCACTGAAGTAATACTGAATAATCGTAGGAACACAACTACCTCACTGAAGTAATACTGAATAATCGTAGCAAAACAGTTACCTCACTGAAGTAATACTGAATAATCGTAGCAACACAACTACCTCACTGAAGTAATACTGAATAATCGTAGCAACACAGCTACCTCACTGAAGTAATACTGAATAATCGTAGCAACACAACTACCTCACTGAAGTAATACTGAATAATCGTAGCAACACAACTACCTCATTGAAGTAATACTGAATAATCGTAGCAACACAGCTATCTCTCTGATATGAAGAAAATAAATTTACAAACAGTTTGTTTACCATGCCCTTTTTGAAAATCCAATTTCACCTTTATCATCAACAATAAAATGTGCATTATTAGCATTTTTGACTTTCAAATTACATTGAAAATAAAAAATTAACCTTGGACGCAGTCAAATTAATATATTTATTTCAATTAATCCTGTGTTTGTGAAATTGCTAATTTATGTATATTTAAATCATAATGATGGAAGTGAAATCAAATTTTCAAAAATGTATGAAAAAATTTTTCTTATTTGGAATAGCTACTATCTGAAACTCTTGAATCAAATTTTTTTCTGTATTTAAAATTTGTATGTAGTGTGTGTGTGTGTGTGTGTGTTTTACACACTACATTGTATGTAAATGCAGTTAAAATTTACATACAAATTTTAACTACAGAAGTAATCTAAAAATTAGGTTTGTGCTCATTTGAAGGTCCTAGGTGCCATGAGTCTTACCATAGTTACAATAGTACATTTTCAATGAAAATTCACTAATAAATAATAATTAAACCTTATATATATATATATATATATATATATATATATATATATATATATATATATATATATATATATATAATACTGTTGGTTTTTCACACTTACTGTTAAATCTTGTCTGATAGACTTTAACTGTTCACAGGCATAGAAATAGTCTTGATTTTGTTTCCATCTGTCTTTTACCCTCTGTAAAGATTGCTCCAATATCTCAGGAGGCCTAACTGCCGATGGTTCAGGTGCCTTGGAACAAAAATAAGCGTTATAGCAAATGTGCCTTTCAAAACACTTTTTTATATATTTTTTTTTTTTTTTTTTTTTTTTTGGAAACGTCCGACTATTGTGCACACTTGGGCTAAAGGCGTTGGGGATGATTTATACAAATTTCAACCCGTCCTCGGGGTGAATCTACTATTTTTATAATCAAATATTCAGAGTTAATTACAAACTGAACGTGTACAACCACTGAAATAAATATATTTTATTGATAAGCATTTTACTTTTTTTTTAAATGTTTTGTAGATATTGTTTTAATATTTTCTTTTTAAAATGATGCCCTACTAGAAACATTAAAAACACATTGTCATGTTACAAGCTCAGCATGACCTATAGCCATAGGAAGGTATAGTCAAAATATTGATGACTCATATTATCATAGCAGAAGATACAATTTATTGTGAATAGCTATGAATTTACTGTTAAATTATTTACCTATATTTTTAGTACAGTACTAACTTGTAATAAAGTTTACTTAATTAGTCAAAAACAATGCCATCAAATGTGTTAAAAAATTTAAAAATTCATAATTAAATTTTATTTGAAAAAATACACAAATTTTAGCATTTTACATTTTTACAGTAGTTTCATAAAAAATGAGTTCATGTGATTGCCTTATAACAAATTCATAAATAAAACCAACTTCAAGTTTTGTTTCCTAAAATAATACCTGTTCTACAGTTATAAAAAATTATTTGCAATTAAAGCTAAACCTAAAAATCAATTAAAACAAATAAAAACCTTTTTCTTTAAGTACAAAATTATTTTATACTTTGCTTTGGATCTCCTGTTTGAATTCCATTTGCGCATTTTTCTCTGGGAGTACATTTTTTTCGGAAACAAAAATATGTTAGGATTCATCACGCTCAGCTAAAATTCACTGTTACAATCTATTCCTTCTAATGATACCCGCTTTTTAATTGTTCAGATTATAAACTCCAAAAAAAGATTTTTTTTATTTGTTTTGTGCATTAACATTCCTCAAACTGTACCTGAAATATAAATCTGAAAATAGTAGTACAGCTAAATTATTGGCCAATCCTGATGCATTGGTATCCGCTCAACCCTAGTTGTTATTATCATAAATATTTGTCTCATCAATTCAACTGTATACTTACAGCAGTAAGCCTTAAGTATGGCTTCTCAATATCTTGGCACACTCCAACAACGTGGCACTCAGACAAATCAAATTCACCTTCTTTATCTTCAAACAGCAAACAACTTGTGTTTAAATTCAAAGATTTCTTCCGTTTTATGGGACTGTTGTTGTTGTTGGTACTGCCATTACTGAATCTTGCTGCTCGCTTCTCTAATAATTCATTACTAGCTTGCACTTCATTTCCTCCAAACTCACTATAGAAATGGGATTTCCTAAAATGTAATAAATACTTCTTATAATTTTCACAACATATCTAATTTATTTATACTTTATAGTCATTTTAATTTTAATATCACCAGGAAAAAAGTATAAAACAACTACAATGGAACTTCATTACAACTTTTATAAAGACCTACAAAGTCTGTACACTGTTTCCTATACATCACATTTTTTAAAAGGTTCATGGTACGGGGGTTCAATGTCCTACTCATGCAGGGCTCTGTAAGGGTAGATTATTTCTTTTGATTATTTGCGCGATTTTGATAAGTGGAAAAAATTGTCAAAACCCATAAACCCTGGTGAACTGGCAAAAGTGGACCTGGGGAATGAAAATAAGATAGAGGCAGATGAAACTGGTGTTGTATCAAACCCTATAAAACCCAAAATCACTTAACAGCAGCACGCTATATACTACCAACCTAAAATGGAAAAGTGAGAGATGGGTCAAATCAGATATTTGTAAAACATATTTAAAAAGATCCTTAGTTGTACAACATACCCTTTAATCATGGAATTAGAGACTAACAAACCCAGTAATCCCTAAATACCTAATGTCACTAAAATGACTAAAAAAATTATGTAATATCCATGTAATGTTATAAAAAATGTGTTCCCCGCAGGGGATGCAGACTAGCTGCACCTATTGAGAGGATTTAGACATCCTCGCGGTACCTGAGTCTAACACACACTTACACTTACAACTATAACACTTTACACTCACACTTACATTTAGGGAGGAGGTAACAGCCTTAATGTGCTTTTTGATTTAAAATAAAAAATAAAAATAAAAAAAAGTGTTATAATAAATCAATTTTACTTTCAATTAACCAAAGAGGTGTATAACAAGAAATCGTTATCCTGGAATTCCAAACTTAAGCATTATAAAACTGTGATCAAACCAGAGGCTTTATATGCATCTGAAACTCTTACACTCAATAATAAGGGTTTACTGGACAACCTGGAGAAGAAGGAAAGAAAGTTAATCAGGAAGATATCGGGCCAAAACTTTAGAAATAATGAAGTAAAATTGATTTCTAATAAAAACCTGTATCTCAAAATTGAGAGACTCTCAGATAGCATGAGGAAAAGACGACTTAGTTTTTATGGCCATATTAGTAGGATGAACATCAGTAGACTTGCTAGGCGGATCTTTGCTTTCTTCAGAGATCGGAAAACGAAGAGTAATTGGTTCAGGCGGGTCCAGGAAGACTTAACTGAGCTGGCGATATCAGATGAGATGATTGACGATGTACTTAAGCTGCGAAAACTTTTACATAATGAAAACCTAAGGTTCCAAGAAAAACCAACATCTAAAAGGGGCGGGGCAGTCTCGGATGAAAGAAGGAAGGCAGCCTCGGATAGAATGAAGCAGTATTGGATACAGCGGAGGGCAGCTAACACACATCAAAGTAATTGATTTGGCGTACCCCAAAGTGGGTGATCCGGATGAAAGAAGAAATCAATTTTAAACTTAGTAAGAAATTAGACGTAAAAAAATATTGCTGCACTGATACATTAATTTTATTACTTATATTTAAGAGTTTTTTAATATTTTAATTATTTTAGTGTTACATGTATTCATGCATTGGTGTTTATGTATTTGTGTATAAAAATACGAAGACGAGCAGTAGATATTTTAAAATATAGAATCAGTAAAACTGAACTGAAATAAATCGTTACTAACCGTATTATAATACTTACGCTTTATTTGCCTTGTTTTTAGCTTTTCCTCCCCTTCTCGTAAAAGACCTATCGTTATTACGTGTTTTATTCATTTTGTTATTTACTTTCAAGGACTTCAAATCTTCAACACTGCTAGACGAGCTATCACTGTCACACAGAAAATTAATGGATGAACAAACATACAAAAATTAAAAATAAAAAAGACTAATAGAAATAATTTTAAAAAGAGTTCTGATCAGAAATGTTCCTATTGTAAACTGTACTTAAAGTGTAAAGTTAGTTACACAAAGCCAAAAAATCTAAAATGGACAAGGGGTACATTACACATGTTGGGTGTTCAGAGTCATCTCGATTATAATATTCATGCAAAAACTTTGCCTGCTGGTGTTTTTGTGTTTTATTTGGTTTTTATCTATGTGTAATGCGTTCTTATCAGCATAATGCAACACCAAACAGACTTATTGTGTTTAACAGCACACTACTTTTTACGACCAACTCAAAATGGAGAGGAGGGAAAAAGTTGGTTCCAAGACCCTGCGATGTGCAAATTTACATTGATGTATTTATTGTAGTGTTTTAGTAATGTGTATTGTTTTTTTTATACAAATTTTAAGTGCTGACAAACTAGCAGTAAGTTAATTAAATTTCTAAAAAATATCAGTGACTTGGATATATTGTTAAAACGAATTGTAAAAACGAAAAAGAAGAGGAAATGAAAAAAGATGTTCCAAAATGCAAAAATTCAGGCAATACCAAAAATTCTTAGACATTCTATTTTATTGCCGTGAATATAACACAGGAATTAGTATATTTCTTTGCTTTAAAGAATAACATTTTTTTTTAATCTGGTAATGTTTTATGTAAATTCGTTTATTTGTACTTATTTAATTACTTCATTTTTCATAGTTTATTTTCAAAATGTTTCAACTTTTTCCTTTACTCCATTTGATTACTTTAGTGCCACAATTTACTAATTTAAACAATTCATGTTTAGACAGTCCAGAACAGCAGTAACTTCTTAAAACTGTTAATGTAATTTGTACCCGATTTTTTTAAAAGAAAAAATGAAGATGTTTGTCTAAAACGTTATCCTTACAAATTAATTATTATTATCAGTATCTTTTGGGGCTTCTTAAAAAAGCATCAGGAGAATGATTCCAAAATGATGCAGCAGTGGAGAACTTTGTGTACAATTGGATCCTATATAAACTTTTCATTTTATAAAGCAGATCAACTATCCAATCTGTTGGGAAAAATGCATTTCTAAAGCAGATTAAATTAAAAATTGATATGTGCTGGACAATTTTACTAAACCAAGTGTGTGTGTGTGTGTGTGTGTGTGTGTGTGTGTGTGTATATATATATATATATATATATATATATATATATATATATATATATATATATTAATAAAATCTCTTTATTTGATCCACTCTAAAACATGATATCAAAGGATTAAAACATAACTGTTATATCTTAAACATAAGAACTTAATTTTCTATTTACAATAAACAAAAGTTCATCAAAAATAATTATTTGCTTATCAGATTTAATCAGTCTAACAATTTTTTCCTTTTTTTTTAAGTAAAACAAAATTACCTTCTGTCTCTACGTTTCTTTGCTGGAGATTTCCTGTACCTTCTAGGAGATCGAGAACGTGAGCGAGATTTACGCTGTTGAATTCTTAATCCCAAACGCGAACCAAGTTCTGCTGACAGTCCTTTTAACTTCTTGCCACTATCATTGTTTTTCTTTTGTGCATTAAGTGGAATATGATCATAAGTTTGTGGTTTATAAGCTGGCCTAATATTCATATTCGAAATTTCACTTTCCAATCTGTGTAAAAATAAAAACTCACTAATCAGTTTTATTTTGAAGTTTTTTTTAAAGAATGGTTTATCTAATAGAATATCTGTATCTGTTCAGAAATATTATAGATGCCAGGAACACTACAAAATATAATTCTATAATATATATACAAAAAAAAGGAATATTACCAAGCCAGATGTAAACAAATTCGCAGCTATATAAGTACACAAGATTTCTACAATGTCAAAGCAGGAAATAAGTTATTATGAAAAAATATAATTTATATTTTAACATTTAAATATTTTTCCCCTACCAAATATAAATACAGAAGAGTACACACGACTTATACACCATCTCTAACTATTAAAAATTAGTCCTATTATATGAACAGGGAAAGGAACTATTAAAGTTTATAGTTTTAATGGTGATAACCTTTATGTTTTTTTTTGCTGGGAAAAAAATTATAGTTTTAACTGATGTTGAGTTTTAATAAGTTACAATGAACTGAATTTTTTAATAGAATTTGACTAAATAAATAACAGAGAGCATATTTTATTTAAAACTACAATAAACTTTGTGCCATTGATTGAACTTGACAAGGTTTCATAACTTTCTGTTACACTGTATAAACATGAGCTATAACAATACCTACTTTTAAAAAAATCAAATCTTAGGTTTTCTCAACAATAATTTTTTTTTTTTTTTTTTTTATTCTTCTTTAATACCTTACAAACATTATTTGTGTACAAAAAGTCTACAGAAGGCAATTTCACATTTGAATCTTAATTTAAGCACTATAAAAGCAATTCACAAAAAACCTCAGGTGAAACAATGGAGTTAACCAAAAGTAAATAAATCAGGATAGTAATTTTTGCTCTGTAGATAATCATATATAGATGGATATTCACAAAAAATTGAGTAGTCTTCAAATATCAAGATTTGTTAAATTTAATTTTATATATGTGTGTGTGTGTGTGTGTGTGTGTGTGTGTGTGTGTGTGTGTGTGTGTGTGTGTGTGTGTGTGTGTGTGTGTGTGTGTGTGTGTGTGTGTGTGTGTGTGTGTGTGTGTGTGTGTGTGTGTGTGTGTGTGTATGTATGTATGTAGGTATGTATGTATGTATGTATATAAGCACTGAAAATACTAAATAAAAGTGAATTAGTCTTACGTTGGTAAAGGTTCAGAATTCCAATCCTTGATCCACAAAGATCCATCATTTGTTGCTCGGCAAATCTTTCCTTTAAGGATGATTTCTACTCTATCTTTATCTACAGCTGACTTGCACTTCTCATAACATCTGTTTACATAATCCCTGGAAAAAATAACTGTTTAAAGCAGATAGTCATATAATATACAGGTATATATCCAAAGTACTTAATATATTAAATGAAGTCTGTGTTTGTTAAAACACACTAGACCAACAACAAAATAGACATTTGGACTTGACTATACTTCCACTTAAAAAGTGAACTTATGATAAAGCAACAATAATTTAATTATTATAATGCTGCTATCTTTGTTCCATCATTAAAAATGGAGGTTTATATTTTATTTTATGGCAAAAAACACATTGAGGCTATTATCACCTCCCTAAATGTAAATGTGAGTGTAAAGTGTTAAAAGTCGCAAGTCTAGTATTGGAGGCTAAGTGTAAGTGTGTGTTAGACTTGAGTAGCACTGGGGCTTTTAAATCCTCTCAATAGGTGCAGCTAGTCTGCACCGCTGCGGGGCCGGAGATTTATAAATGTAGTACATTGTTCATAAATATTACTAGCACTGTTCCACTATTGGCTGAATGAACGTGTTGTATTTTAACACATTCACTAACATTACACGAGATACATGAAACAAAGTCAAGTTCAGAGTCATTTTTTTTATGTAATGTACTATAGATTGATCAATAAAATAATTCAGACTCCAGAGGACACAGTAAGGTTCTTCCAGCTTATCCATATAAAGGTACCTTGTAATAATTAATTAAGATTTCAAGCATTCATTTTGACTGAAATTTCAAAATAACTTTCCCTAGTACCTTTCAAAAATCCACATGATGAGTGGAGATTTCTTACTCATTTTGAAATGAAAAATTGTTTAGATTTCTATTCTGTAGAAACATATATACTTTTGAATGCATGTATGTGTATGTATATGTATATATATATATATATATATATATATATATATATATATATATATATATACATACAGTAAGTATATAGATACTGTAGGCCTATATTTTTAAAAAGTGGATAAAATTACAATAATTTAATTCAAAGCTTATATTAAGCTGTATTGGTGTGCTAATCCCCCCACACACACACACACACACACACACACACACACACACACACACACACACACACACACACACACACACACACACACACACACACACACACACACACACACACACACACACACAAATCCTAAAATTTTGGCATATACTTTTATGGCTCCATAAGTGCCCGGCTCTCCTAAGGTAAACACGCAAATATAAACCACCTTTATGCAAACATTTTATAAATTACTTACTTCAATTCATTAGGCCAATGATCTAGAGCTGAAGGCACTAAGTGAACAGGTTGGGACTGATGAAAGATTTTCTGCTCGAGTTTCTCTGTGTTAATGTCATGCTTAGGTTCAGGAGGAAGGGGTGTGTTTTGCGGAGGAGGAGGGGGTGGAGGTGGACCTGGTGGTAAAGGAGGCTGAACAGACTTTAGCAATATATGTGGTGGAAGTGGTGGTAAAACTGAAGGTTGATGTTGTTGAAGGATCTGTTGTTGTTGCTGCTGCTGCTGATTAAATTTATTTTTATTGCGTTTTCTTTTCTTCTTTGCAGAACCACTGTTATTAAATGGTGTATGATTGTTTAAACCAATACCATTGCGTTGTTTATTCATGTTGAATTTAATGGGATCTGCAACAACAAATATTTTTTTTTAATTATTACAACAAAAATCATTTACAGTACACTCCGATAATTATGACTTAATGTAATGTATCCAGAAATGTTAGCAAAATGCAACTAATTATAATTAAAATAGTTGAAAAAGGATTAAATTCAGTGTAACTTGGTTATAATAATACTGAATGAAGAAAAAATTGTTATATCAAGTAGTTATTACAATGGTTAGTATATTAAAAAAAAAAAAATTTTTTTAAATTGGCAGTCGCGGGATTGGCCAACTGAATTGAAATAAATCAAACCGAATTAATATATATTGATTTATATTTTAATTCATGATTCAAATATTTACTTAAAATTTGAAGAAAGAAGTCCAACAGGGATAATTTGTACATTAATTACAAATTCATCTTTTTTAAAATTTTTACATTTTTATATTTTTTATTTATAAAAACACAATGGGCTGTAAAAGCCCAGTACAAATAAAAACAATGAAAATTGTATTATAATATAATTAATATAAATATATACATTGTAACATTTAAATGTATTAATATCTTTTCTGTATAAAACTACATTATATTATTAAACTATACGAGGTGTGGCTATTAAATAACGAGACTGGCGTAAAAATTTTATTTTCATTTTATACATAATTACTTATTATCACCTTCAATATACACCCCTCTCTATCCCTACAACACTCCATGCAAATTTTCCATTGTTGGAAACAGTGCTGGAAGTCATCTTCTGTCAACTCCTTCAGGACTCTTGCCGCTTTCACTTTTAAAGCTTCCACGGACTCAAATCTCGTCCCTTTTAAATGCAGATTTCACCTTAGGAAACAGATAGAAGTCACATGGTGCAAAGTCTGGTGAGTAAGGTGGATGTTCTAACACTGGGATGCTGTACTTGGTCAGAAACCTCTTGACAGATAACGTGGAATAAGCTAGCACATGGTCTTGGTAGAAAACCCATGATTTGTCCTTCCACATTTCGGGTCATTTTTTCTTACTCTTTCATGTAGTTTACCAAGTACCTCAAGGTAGTGATTGTTTGACCTTCAGGAACCCAGTGAAGGTCATCATTGCTTTAAATTTTGACTTGCTGATCTTGCTTTTTTGGCTCTTGGTGAAATTGGAGGGGTCTTCCAATCCATGGATTAGAGCTTTGTTTCTGGATCATATGTAAAAAACCATGATTCATCACATGTTATTATCCTTCCAATAAATTTGGGTCATTTTCAATGACATGATTTAATTATTAACTTTAATTAACACAAAAAAGTTGTGTGAATACCAAAATAACAGAATCAGTACAAATATTTTGCGATCTGCTTGTTGTTCAAACGTGAGAATTTTTGGCACCATTTTGGCACACACTTTTTGCATGTTCAAATTATCACGTAAAATTTGCCGTACACATTCTTTATCAATGCCTACAGTTTCACCAGTTGCACGAATACTTAATCGACAGTCAGACCGAATCAAAGTAGCAACTTTTTCGACATTGTTATCCGTTTTGACATTGAAGGGCGATCTGGCCGTGAATCATCTTCAATGTCTTGTCAGCCATCTTGAAAATGTTTAAACCATTCAAAAACAGTGCCATACACTTTTTTCAATAAATTATAAGTTTCAGTAGCGGTTTTTCCAAGTTTGAAGTGAAATTTAACAACAATTCGTTGCTCTATTATTACACTAACCATTTTTCCGGCAAAACAAAATACCAACACTAACGGAAATGAAGGTTATGACTAAACGGTGTTGGTTACACAAACGAGACTAACTACATTCTGAAGAAAAGGCTTTACACTAAACAGCTGTCGGTTGGCGCATGCACACTTGTTCCGCCGCAGCGTCAGTCTCGTTATTTAATAGCCACACCTCATACACACTACAAATAATAAATAAATAAACTAAAGGACATATTATAACATGCTGCATGTATTTCCCCCAACGTGCTTTGATACTAATAACCTGCACATATATATTCGTATATATCTATAACTGTAAAGTGTTGTGCAACATATGAGTTATCTGCTGTTTATACTTTCATAGTTCACATATACACTAATACAAATATAACATGTGTACTGCACTATCGGACTCTCGGTGTGCCGCAGCTCGTAGCTGTACTGAATTGATAAGACAACACTATTCAAATTTAGCATGATGCCAGCTCAATGCTTTTTACCCATCCAAAAAGTGCTAAATGCGGCCACGGGCCGATGTAATACAGGCTCTGTTGGTCTGACTTAATACCGCCACGTTTAAGGTGAAAAGGACATTGTCGCCTATTATCGCCTCGCTAAATTTAAGTGTGAGTGTAAAATGTTAAAGTCGTACATGCAAGTGTTTGTTAGATTCAGGTACCGTGAGGGACATCTAAATCCTCTCAATAGGTGCAGCGGGCCGATTATATCGGCGCACAAAAGTTGTGTGAATACCGCCACGGACCGATGTAATATGGGCTCTGTTGGTCTGACTGAATAATGCAATGGGCCAATTATATCAGCGCACAAAAGTTGTGTGAATAACGCTATTGAAATCGCAATTCTTAAAAATACAGTTTTTCCATTGTTTGGGAAATAAATTTATTTATCTATCAAATGTTAATATTTCTTAATGAAATTTTCTGGATTTATTCTTACATAACTCCTAAAATTTCATACATAAAGGTTGAATGCAAAATATTTTTTTACACTTGTAGTTTTAAATTGTTTATAAAAACAAAAATTTCTGAATGTATGCAGTACAATTTTATAGTACTGAATGTATACAGTACTATTTTAGTCAACTAAAATAACGTATTTCATCTGAAATTATCATACAAAAACCTAAACACGAAACTACCGTATTGTGTTTTTATAGTTTAACAATGCATATTTTGTACAGTTTTCTTTAATAGGAAAACAATATTTTTTCAAAATTTGTAATAAATGATTTCCCTGCAGGTTAGTAGCCACTGGTAACACTTCGCTGTAATAGTTTTCAAAACAAACAGGTTTAACAATCCATATGTGCACAGCCAAAATTTTAGAACTATTGCATAACCAAAACAAATTAATATTTACTTTTGATATAATTTATAGCGATTTTCCTGCGTAGGATGAACTTACGGAATTTAAAGGTTTAAAGAAATTCTTAGTTTTTTTTGTTACGTGTTTACAGAGTTTTACGGCTATAATTAAGATTAATAAATAGAGCAAAGCTTTCAAGAGGGAGTAAGAGTAAAGTTTTGTTGATTTAACTTATTTTGTTAGACTCAAAGATGTCTGTGTGTTACTGGTTAATCAAAACCATGCTTGTAAAAATTTTTTAATTCAGTGACAATCATGAAATGATACACATTCTGAAAAAAGGATATCTCTCTAAACTGACTGTGTACTGTTGTCAATCATAGACATGTTTATTTGACAAGGCAATGTGTTAACCCAGCAAGGCAAGGCAACTCTATTTGTAAACATGCACAGTCCACTTGGTCCCTTCCCATTGTAGCATCACAATAAATAAAACGAATAACTGATAATATTTGCTCTATGACAGGTCAACAGTTGATTTTGTCAAGTAATACAAATAGAATGATTGTAAGTGGTTAGACATGATTTAAGTGAACTTCGATGATAATTAAATTTTTTTCTTATATTATTTGTGTATTACATATTTTGGTAATGAAAATATGTATGCGTACAGCGTATACTACTGCCTAAAAATAAAATACTTACTTGGCCCGACCTGTCTTTGACCTGAATTGTAACCTTGGCCCGAACGGAAGTCAGGCTTTTCAACTGGTCCGACCAGACACGTAAAATTCGTGGCTCACACAGACCGGTAGTGTTTAGCAACATTATGAAAAGATGACTAACAGTGGGCAGACTTATCTAGTTCAATATATCATTGAAACTAAAAGCAATCCTATAAAACAATTATCAGGAAATAAGCATCACGAATAACAAAAACGGTGTGTAGTCATTTGTTATGCATTACATTCTTCAGGGTCCAGCAGAAATAACTCTGTTTTCTCCCCAATGCTGTGTACAAAATTTATACACCATTTTGTTGTCATTTCAGTTACCATCATGACAAACAGTGAAGAACAACAAGAGTTTGCAATTGAAACTTATTTAAAAAATAGATATTTGTTAAGTCATTTTAGAAGAATTACTAGTTAATATTTCTTTCTCCACTAACGTAATGTAACAATAAAACATTAAGATCAATTCTAATTACTCACTGCTATTAGGCTGAAAAAACCTTGAACTCTGAATGTTTCCAGGCGACTGAGTTTGCGGAGAGAATGTACTCATGGGTGGCGGGCCTGGGGGAAGTGGTGGCATATCTTCTTTGAAGTCATTTTTGTTTTTATCTTCCGGCTTTATCATATTCTGATCTTGACCAAATGGCATCAAATTACCTAATTACCAGAATTACATATAATTAATTATAATGTCTCAATTATGTTCGTAAGATGATAAAGATAAATAGTAATGTACAAAGCTATAACAACACATTAAAGCTAATCGTTTTCACTAAGTAATGTTTACCAGTTTTGTGAAATCCACTTTCAATACAGTTCTTAGGGACGGCAGATAAACCAAATTACCCTTATCAAGTAACTGTCAGTAATGTACCTATTAATTGTGAACGATCTGACCTGTCACTGAAAATCACCTTTGTAGTGACCTAAAAATATAGCAAGTAACAAGGAAAAAGTTGTATGGATCTTAAAAAAAGCAAAAATATTTTTACTTTTATTTATCTAGTCTGGGGGTAGCATTTGAAACTAAAAATGATACTGATTCCAAATTTATATAGCTTTTGGAATTAAGACTTTACAGCCACCAGACTTCATTGAAAGATTAAATTTTCATATCCCGCAATCTAATTTCAACACTTTTAAGTCAGAAAAATCACAAAAAAATTATAAACCTAGTTTGAATCAAAAAGAAGAATGTTTTTCTCAATACAGTTGACCTTGGTTATAAAGCCCTGGGTTATAGCACTATTTCATAATGCCCTCAATATTCTATATTAAGTGTACCTGTATTTTAGGCTCTGTTACAACCCTTTGTAAACTCAGATACAATGCTGTCATACTGCTGTTACTAGTCCAGCCACTTAGTAAGAATTTCCACTTAGGCCTGCAGGAGAATTTCTTGCACTTGTAGGAGAATTCCCCTCCAGATCCCTCCAACAGTTCATTGACACAGAGTCTGCCAATCTGAGTCTACAAACTGTTACTACTCAGTAATAGTGAAGGAAAAGGGAGGTACTATGGTGAAAGAGTGGGGACATGACCTCTCACTTGCACATTTTTTCTCTCTGTCCCTTCTTGTGCTCTTACTGGTATTCTAAGCTGCTGACTAATAGTCACTCTCACTTGAAATACAATTTGTTCTATTTTTAGAATAAAGGTTCAGAATAGAAAAAGGGACCATTTCTAAGAATTTTGTTGCAGGCTAAACAATGTAAATTGTGTCATTCCCATAAAAGTGTTCTCTCTCTCTCTCTCTCTCTCTCTCTCTCTCTCTCTCTCTCTCTCATGCATGCACACAGGCATGCATGTGCGATCACACACACATGCACACACACACGCACACACACACACGCATGCACACACGCACGCACACACACACACACACACACACACACACACACACACACACACACACACACACACACACACACACACACACACACACACACACACACACACACACACACACACACCTTAGTGGGGGGAAAAACAATCTCACAAACCCTCACAACAATGTATATGCACTGTGTTGCAGGTATACATATCAGACTGTACAGTACTTATTTTCTATTAGTTTTAACTAAAATATATATCAAAATTATATAATATGTGTAATAAGTTGTAATAAAATAGCCATTAATTATGTACATACTACATACAGTATTTCCGGGACTTACTAACTCGTTTACTGTAAACTCAGTTACGTTATCTCGTTTACAGCACTCATAACATTTCGTCCCTTCAACCGTGTTACATCCGCGGTTTATTTTAGTAATTAATATAAAGCTCAACGAAAATTTCTTTTGAAAATTCATCATTTTAGAATGTTTTTAGAACCACTTTAGAAAAAAAATTTTAAAGTGTTTTTAAGCCGCTAAAATTCTTGCAGTGTAGGTAAAAATAATTAGTATGTGATTTTTTTTATCATCATTTTTATATGTGATCATTTTTATTTTTGGGAATAAAATATGTTTGAACAGGAGCACTTAAATCGTATATATAAGCAGTACAGTCCATGCCATGTATCTCATGTGATAATTCAATCTAATCATATTATAGCAGTGTAAGTCAGCTGATAAATTTTTGAGTTACCTTTAAAACATTAAAAACAACTCATTATTAATTTACAAGGACAAGAAACAAGGCACCTACAGACCCAGAGTACGTGACTGAAAACCATGAGCTTTACCATTTTATTAATTAATGTTGATAAAATTAGCACAATTTAATAGCTTTGAACTAATCATATTATAATTTGGAAAAACTTACAGAATAATTTTATCAGAAACAATATACATTTTATTTTATTATACCTTTTTCACCATTAAGCAACATCAGACAACTGATATAAACCACTGTCTGGTGAAGCAGCTGTTACAAATATAAATCTGTTTACAGTAAAAATTTTAAAAGTCTTATCTCTTATTTACCAATTACCCATTGCATTTATGCTTTATTATAATAGTTATTACCATTAACTTTTAATAAAGTCTTTAATAACTTTTCTTTTTTTTTAGGCGAAAAACTTTGGTTATTATTACCACAGACAATATTTTCAGTGATATTTTCATAAATGAAATTGAAACATTAAAAGGCCTTTAAAATTAGTAATAACGTTTACTTCCTAAAGTGTTAATCTAATACAAAATAAGACTACCAAAGTAACAGCTAAATTAGTTACAATACGAGGTGTGTTCAGAAAGTTATGAGAATTTTTGAATTTCTCGGGCTTGGAGAGTCTGATTGTCAAACATTTTTTTATTATATTGGTATACATGCCCTTGAAGTATGATAAAACTTTCATGACATCGAAACTAAGGCTCAATCATTCTGGCTCGACAAGTGCAGTCGAACGTGAAGGTTATGCTCAGTGTGTTCTTCGATATTAATGGCATAGTGCACCATGAATTCCTGCCACCAGGTGAAACAGTCAATAAGGAGTACTACCTACAAGTTCAACGCTGTTTGTGTAAGCAATCCGAAAAACCGCCCGGATCTGTGGAAAAACAATTCATGGCTTTTGCACCATGATAATGCACCAGCTCACACTTCATTGCTTGTTCGTAAATTTTTGGCCAAAAACAGTACTGTAACGATGCCCCAGCCTTCATATTCGCCAGACATGGCTCCGTATGACTTTTCCCATTTCCAAAAATAAAGAGAACCTTAAAGGGCCGTTGTTTTACAGCCGTAGATGGCATTAAAAGTGCATCGCTGAAAGAACTAAAGGCTATCTCAAAGATCGAGTTTGAGAAGTGTTTCGAGGATTGAAAGAAGTGCTGGCACAAGTGCATAATCTCCAATGAGGATTATTTTGAAGGCGACAACATCAGTGTAGAAGAATAAATACATATTTTGTTCAAAAAATTAAAATTCTTGTTACTTTCTGAACACACCTTGTATTATAAATTTCTTATGTTACACTACAGAATATTCTTTGATAATTTATATAAAAATAATGTGGTAAAATTTGTATACACAAAAAATTAATAATTAATCCTATGTTCTATTTTTAAAGTAGTAAAAGAGCCATATATTTGTATTTTAGGATATTTATATTATTATTTACTCAGATTATATGGTTTTGATAAATTATTTTTTTTTTACTCATGCTATACTGCACTAGTAGCAGAAAAAAATATTGAATTTTTCCAGTTTTCTAGCTTTTTCTAATTTTAATTACAAAAGAACTTTTTTACTTGAAAAATTTCATTTGAAGTTTTTTTTAATGTTGATGCATTTTCTTTTAAATTAGGTCAAACCTTATAAAAAAACCTGAGAATGTGCTACCATTAGTAGATGTAGTAGTTTTCCCACTAGATGGTGGTCAGTAGAGACACTCACAAAACAACTATGCAGACAGCGTCAGTTTGTAAATTAACGTTGAACATAGTGTTATGTTTCTTTTACTGTTATTTTGTTCCACCTGCTGAGTTGTTATGACAAATTTAAAAGAATAAAAATAGTGTATTTGAATATTTTTTCCTGCTTGAAAAATCTGCAAATGAAGCTGACCAAATTCTTCAACAGGCTTTTAAGGAGAATGTTTCGAGCCACATACAAGTTTTCGAGTGGTTTAGGTGTATTAAATGTGGTGAGATGAGCACTGAAGACCATGCTCATTTGGGCGCTATTCAACATCTCGAAATTATGAAAACATTGAAAAAGTCCATAAAAAATAATGAGAATCGTCGTTTCACAATCGACCAAATTTCAGAAGAGATAGGTATTAGTTGGAGCTTGTGTCAGCGGATTTTGACTAAGTTTGCAAATGAGATGTGTTTCCACTAAATTTGTTCCTCAAATTCTCACACAGAATTAAAAAAAAAAACATTTGATTGAATTTGAGACAGGACTTAAAAAAAGAGATTGAAAGTGATCCAATCTTTTTGACCAATACAGGTGATGAGAGTTGGTGTTATGGGTAGACCCAGACACAAAGCCATTAGGACTTCCAAATCTCCTACACACAAAAAAAGCAAAACAACTAAAGTCGAATGTGAAGACGATCACTGTCTTCTTTCATGTTCATGGAATTATGCATTGAGAATTTGTTTCACCTGGTCAGACTGTTAAACAACAATTTTATTTAGAAGTTTTAAGACGTTTGCCAGAGGGTGTGGCAGAGAACACGTGGAACTCTGACGATGGTGTGACTTGTTCCTGTCAGGAAAATGCCCACGCACATATAGCCTTACAAATAACCAATTATTTGGCCTCTCACAGTGTCCTGTTATACCCCACCCTCCATATTCGCCAGACCTAGCTCTGTACGATTCTTTCCTGTTTCCGAGAATGAAGGAAACATTTGATGACATGGAGTTTGTAAAAATAGCTTTCCTAAGGGCAGTGGACAATTTCAAAGTTGAAGAGTTCAAGATATGATTCAAACAGTGAGAAAAAAGACTTGACAAGCGCATCACATCTAATAAAGTACTTTGAAGGTGACTGAAAGAATTTTGTAACAAGTTACTACATTTTTAATTAAATTTTTTTCTTCTTTTTTTTGGTTCCCCCTCATATTTTCCCCTCTCAATTAAAAATATTAGTGTGGATATTTAATGCTTAAAAATACATTGGCACAATTTATTAAAACTCTTATTAAAACACATGATTTGTTAAAGATAATCCAAGCCTGCGTGATCATTAATCTTACCTCCCGGAGTAAAATTCTTGATTTCTTGTTGTAGTTGTGGCATAGTATTTTGCTGCATTGCTTGACCATTCATGCCATTAAAAGGCATTCCCTGCAAAGAAAATATTTATAAGCAATTCACTAATTTTTTTTTATTATTTTTTATTTTAAGGCGAAAAGCACATTGAGGCTATTATTGCCTCCCTAAATGTAAGTGTGAGTGTAAAGTGTTATAGTCTTAAGTGTAAGTGTGTGCAGACTCGGGTACCACGAGGGACTATTCAATAGGTGCAGGTAGTCCACACACCCCTGTGGGTCAATCCACTAATAAGCACTTCATTATAGAAAGTCCTACATTACTGGCATTTTAACATGTTCCTCCCTCTTATTTTAAGAGTCTTTACACTGAACTTAACCAATTTTCATATACTGTTTTATATTAATTTTCTCTGAAAATAACTAAATGTTTATTAGTTTTTGAAAATGAACAAACTGTTTGAAGTTTGAAAATGACAAACTCTAAAAATTAATATTAGAATAAATTTTCTTCTTTTTTTTAATCACAAGCAAAACACAATTCTAACATTTTATTATTCATTTGAAAACATATAATAACAAATATATCCAATGATTTTAAAATTGTAAGACTTTACTATCAATAAATATTTCTAGTTTCTTCTCCCATTTAACCCTTTTAAGACTAGCAGCTTAAGATATCACTGCCTACCCAAAAAAATTTTTTACATTATGTCCACATTTCATGCCAGTTAAACTAATGAGGATTAGGGAATTTGTTTGTATTTCTTGCTGATATAGCTACTTCCAATATATCAGAAATTCGTCTCTGAAGGGTTAAAATTCAAAAATATCTGAGAAATGTATTGTAACTACTTGCTTCCCATTTTTATTTTTTAAATCCTCTTAAAAATCACTAAGTTTACATAAGTTTCTCAAAATTTAAAAAATCAAAGTTGTTATTAAATATACAATAGCAATTAACAATATATTATTGTTCCTGATTTTAAGAAGATGATTTAAATACCTTTTTTTTAATACGACAAATTACTTGAATAAAATTACTTACTCCTTGGAAGTAAGAATAAAACTGCGTAGGACTGTGGTTATAGGCTCCATACCTGTAACAATAATTCAGTGGTTTTATGATATAATTTTCTGTTTAATAAGTTTGTATTTAATTTAATTAGAATCAAATTCAAATCAATTTTGAATATAGTACTGGCCTAAGGATACGATTACTACTTTGATGAACATATTAACTGCCATGAATTATTTGCAAAATTTCCTTGACCAGGGTAATTTTTGACCGATCGGATCGCCAACAATGAAATTTGTTATTTAAATGAAATTTAATTTTAAAAAAGTTCACTGATACACTAGCTTCACCCAAATAAATTGTGTTTTCTTAAGGAATATTTCTTTCCTCTTGATTTGCAGAGGACACTGAAAGTGGATAAATACTTTTCTAGATAACCAATGTGGTTTGTCCCCACCACTAAATTCCACTATGGGGACAAGGGACCTAAGCAGTGATCACTCAGTTGAATGTCTAGTGACTGTTTGGGTTTCAGGGACACTGTCTGTCCTCAAGACCGACAAAATGGTAGATGTAAATGAATTTCATCTCAGCATGATGAAAATACTGTGTCCTGCATGAGGTATCATAGAAGCTACTCACACTGAAGAGATGAATAGCACTAGAGATGTGTCTTTTACATGTGAAGCTCTTTAGGATACCAGGTGCTTTCTTAGAGTCTTAGCTGAATATTCAGGGCTCTGTTCAGGCTGACCAACCTTTCCATAGATAATTGTGGGATTTGTATCGACAACACACAAAAACCAAAAACAAACCACAGCAAAACAAGGGATACATCAGCCAAAATCAGTCCTATGATCTTAGCCTATGACTCTAGCTCTTGTACACTGACAGCTATCGAAGCCAAAGCCCATGACTTCAACCAGCATCGAGACGGAATCAAGTCGTGATAGGACACCTCTACTCATTCTGATGGGAGGAGGAAGAACTTCTATTTGACAACTCCCCTTCAATGACACCAGCTTTACGTCTCAGCTCGACAATACAACTGCGCCGTTAGACAGGCTGGGAATAAAGGCTAAGAAACTCACCAAAGATGAAAGGAAGCATACCACTTTTCACCAAATGTATACATTTATAAAATACAAATGTATACATGGGTAAAAAATTAGCACTGATGACAGTTCTAGATTAGAAACATCAGTTACAATAGACTAGAAGGCAAGCTATTTAAAGGGCATGTTTTGTATATGGACAATTTCTAAACTTCTGTGGACTCAAACTAATTTGTTACTGACTACATATTAGCTTGTCAGCACTATAATCAGTATCATTATGGTTTCTTCAAAAGATTATTTGTTCCTGTAATAGAGAGAAAAAAGTACAGAGAGACTGTCCTCAAGACTGACAAAATGGTAGATGTAAATGAATTTCATCTCAGCATGATGAAACTATATCCTGCATGAGGTATCATAGAAGCTACTCACTCTGAAGAGATGAATAGCACTAGAGATGTGTCTTTTACATGTGAAGCTCTTTAGGATACCAGGTGCTTTCTTAGAGTCTTAGCTGAATATTCAGGGCTCTGTTCAGGCTGACCAACCTTTCCATAGATAATTGTGGGATTTGTATTGACAACACACAAAGTACAGAGAGTACAGAGAGAAAAAGTAAGTAGAGAGACAAAGAAAAGTATAGCGCGCAAGAAATGATTAATTCAGCGTCCCCCAAAGAGGGTGAAACGAAAAGAAGAAGAGAAAAAAATGGAAAGATAAGACTTGAGTATCCTACTGGTATAATTTACTCAAATTGGTTGGATTCTTATCCATTCACATAATACAAATTTTCTTGACGTGAAGATAATGTCAACAAAAAATCCTGTTGACTTGGTTTATACAGATAAAAAATCCATACAGGATGGCCCTAGGTATTTTGTCCTGTAAGGCCAACCAATGTAGAAGCTAACGCTTAACATGGAAGAAGAAATGTGTATTCCAATAATTACTTTCATTATTAGCAGAAAAATTGTTTATCGGTTTTACAGGAAGAGGTAGTTCAAATAGTAAAGATACTGTTGAACCGGTCACCAGTATTTCTCGAAGTCATCGATGTTGGTTGGTGAATGTAAAAATAAAAAGAGATCATATTACTTTATAAACTCTGTATGGATGATTATAGTATATTATATCTAACAGAATAGTTTTAGACTAAATACTTACGCTGAATAAGGACTTGCATACATTCCATACATTGCATATGACTGCCAAGGCTGCTGTGGACTATTATTTTTATCTGCCATGTTAAGAGCTGTAATGTAGAATTAATCAACCTGTAAATTCAACCTCATTAAAAACAATATTTTTATAACTGACAACTGTAACCAAAATTAAACTACTAAACTTCAAAATAAGAATAAATAAACACACGCACATACACAAACATCACGCATACACACAAATATACATGCACGTACACACACACATGCACACACACACACACACACACACACCTAATTCAAAATTAAATAACCTTGTATAAAGTTATTAGCAGTCCTATAAAAAGTAATTTTAAGTAGGAAGTAGGTATATGTGTTGAGGCAAATACAAAACACTTAAAGGTTAGACTTAATGATTAGGTCACAATAATTAGCAAATTAAGTTTCATTAACAGGGCACAAATACTCTCACAGTGGCCTACGTTTATTTAAAACAATAAATATTAATTACAATGTAAACTTCCCTGATGAATTAAAACCATAAAATCTTATACATAAAATTACTTTTTTCCTCATATTTCATGATAACAGGTTAGGTTGTACCTCCAATCCTGCTAAGGACTAGTGATAATGATATTTTCAGTACAACTGCACTTTTGAGTGATTTGTAAATATTTGTAATATATTCACCAAAACGCTTCATTACATGCTCAAAAGTATAAATACAAAATATAAAAGTACGGAAACTAAGGGAAGTTCAAAAAAATAGAAAATAAAAGTAACTCCTATAATTTCAAAATCGCTAGCCTGGGCGTGAATAGATTACATGTTTTTCATCATGAAAATGATTAATTAAATGCAAGTTATTAATAATGAAAAGAACTAAACTTTTAATTTTAAAAAATTTAAGAAGCCAACTTTACTCGGTTCTTAAGTACTTATCTAACTTGACTCGGTTGTTGGCAAAAGTAATTAAAGTGTTTTCATTATGAAAATGTTAAATTAAATATGTTATTAATAATGAAAAGAATAACTTAAAAAAAATTTAAGAACCTAAATCGACTCATGAATACAAATCTTTTAAAATACTGTGATTTAAAATCAACAACATGACCATTATCTCAACCTAAAATAACAAAAAGAGGCAAATTGCGAAGTTCACAAATAATGGATTAACTAAGTTTTTACTACAACAATTAGCAACATACTGATTTAAACATGAAGTTTTCATTACATGAATGAGATGTTTTAGTACAAGAATTAAACATTTCACTACAAGAATTATTAAGAATTACCAAAATAACTAATTTATTAAAATATAACATCGTGCATTAGCAGTATCTCAGTAGGTCACATTGATGTAGTAATCCTGAGTAGGTTTTCTAGTATGATGCATTCAAAGTGCAGCATACTAATGATAATGACATCAAAGCAGTTCCATTAAAAATGGTTTAAAATTGTAACTTACCATAAGAAATTCAGTCTTCCAAGGGTGAATATTTTTAATTTGACAATAAAGTAGATAATTTTAAAAAATGCAAAAATTATTACTTTAGTAAATTACCTGAAAGTGTATAAAATACGATAAATTCTACTCTCTGTACTTTTTTTTCTTCTATAAAATAAATTAAATAAAGTCATATGCCTAGATTTCCAGATGGCTTAATTAAAGAAGATGGTCAAAATAAAAATTTTTTTACAAACTCCATTGTTACTTTAGAACAAATAATATAAATCTCCCCTACATGAACCAATTCCTTTGAAAACACAATTTTACTTTATATTAGGCAAAATATTGATTTATATTATGTTAAAATATTTTAATAAACTTTTAATTAAAATGTAGTTATATATATATATATATATATGTGTGTGTGTGTGTGTGTGTGTTTAACTAAACAATTTAGAAATTCAAGCTTTAAGGGGCTACTTAGATTGAAATCCTAGGTTGGTCCAGCCAGTAGGCCCAGCACAAAATCTGCAGGGCTATATAAAAACTAGTATATTATTCTTTTTGATCTAATTAGCTTTTTATTTAAATAATTACCCATAAATATTTAGATATTGCTAATACGTTCAGCAAAGAAACTTGGTAAATTATACGAATTATTTACTTATAAAAATGGAATTTCTTTATACACGCCATTTTGAAAGTGATTGGGAAAGACAAGAAAGGAATATAAATATTTTTAGTTTTTACTACTTACTCAGTGATTTTAACAGTACGCTAAAGTGTAAAGATTTTAAATCATTCTTCAATTATTTTGAAACCTATATTCTTTAAGTAGAAGTAGAAAATTAATTCACACTCAAACTGCAATAAACTTTACAATCTCAACAATTCTCGGATAATAATTCACCAAACTGCTCAAACATCAAAAGATCAAACCAGTGTGACCAATCCACCAAAAACCAATCTCATTTCACTTCAAAATAAAACTACAAACCAAACGCATAGATAAATACCTTTACATCGATAATATTTATACTTATTTATTCTATAATTCGGTCTACAACGTTCTACGCCGTTTTCCGATCTCCAACCTCCACCGATCGCGGTCCCACCACAGGTCTTCTGGTAGATCCCTTTTTTTTATTTCCTTTTAGACTCCCTCTCTGCAGCTCAGTCTCGGCCTTCCTCGTTTTCTTCTTCCAGGTCTTCGCCATTGCATGATTTTTTTGGGAATTCGCTCATCCGGCATTCTTTGTACATGCCCGTACCAAACCAGTTGTTTTGTTCTTATATCCTCTACAATTGTATGCTTTACGTCCATTATCTTACGTATACTTTCATTTCTCACTCTCTCTTTTCTTGATCTTCCTGCCGCTCTTCTCCAAAAGTCCATCTCAGTAGCCAACAGCATTCTTTCTGTTCTACTCTTAATTGGTCATACCTCACTACCATATGTTATAATGCTTTTTACAACTGTGTCATAAATTCTTTTTTTATTCTCTTTTGAAATGTTTTGATCCCACAACACCCCGTTCAGCATAGATACAGCTCTCCTTCCAAATACTATTCGTTCTTTAATTCCTTCATCTTATGTACCATCTTGTGACATTTTAAGTCCTAAGTACGTATAATTTTGAGAATGCTGTATCCCCCGTCCATCTTCTAAAATTATGTCGTGCTGCCGTCCTCCAATGCACATGCACTCCGTTTTCCCCAGATTCACTTCAAGTCCCCACTTACTGTATTCCTCTATTAATTTGCGAGCGATATATTCGATGTCCTTACTTATACTTATTTATTACTTTACTCATTATCATTATCATTATCATTATCATTATCATTATCATTATCATTATTATTATTATTATTATTATTATTATTATTTATTACAAAATTTTTGTATAATTTTATGTAGACTGTATCAACAATGAAAAATTACAAAGCTTAATAATTTGATTTAAGAGTAAGATAAACGTAGATCCAATTTTGTATTTATGGTTTATATATATATATATATATATAAGTACGATATACATAGATCATATTTTTTTATTTTTAAAATATAACATTGATATGCTTTTACATTAACATTTAATAAATCCATAACGAGAGTACACTAATATAATAAAGTGTAAAAAAAATGATGCAATCTTACAAAGAAATAAGAAAGTTACTTTATTTTATTAGTTAGGTAAAAAAAAAAACTATTAAAAGTAGGCTTCATTATACTGTTCACGCAATTGAATACGATGTTCTTAAAAGAAAAGTCTTGTGACAATACCTCAAAAGACCGAGGAGGCCATAGTCCCCTTTGAAATTACTTGTCCATGAAAACATTGTTCCAAAGAGTCATTATTGTTTGATCTGTAAATGTATTGCATTTCTGTAATGCATTCCGTCTGGAAGTAACTGTTAAGCATTTACTTTGTAAGTTAAATGTGAGTTAGGCCGAATATAGTACAGCCAATTAGTAAACGGCCTGCTCGAGAATTTCTCACACATGTAGAATTTTTCTCTTGCTCCCTCATACAATCCAGTGTCGCCAATTTGAGTCTACAAACTTTTACTACGGATCAGCCACCTATAAAAGGGCCTGTTATGGACACCAGTGGGACAGAGAGAAAAATGTGCGAGTGAGAGGTCGAGTTCCCACTCTCTCACCACAGCTTCCTCCTATTCTTTCTCTGTTGCTGAGAAATAACAGTTTGTACATTTAGACTGGTAGACGTCTGTGTCACTGAATTTACGGAGGAAGCTAGAGAGAGGAATTCTCTTACATGCACGAGAAATTCTCGCGCAGGCAGTTTACTAAGTGCCTGGACTAAACTCAGCAATAGTTACGGAAAAGGAAGGAGTTTTAGTGAGAGAGGGGGACTCGACCTCCGACTCGCATATTTTTCTCTTTGTCCCATTGGTGTTCTTAGCAGCTTACCTATTTTATTTTATTTAACATAAAAGAAAACAAACATCTTTAAGGTTGCGTCATTTTTTTAACAAATTCAATTACACTATGCAAATTAAATTAGAGTATGGTTTTTTGTCATAATGTAAATATAACCTGTGCGAAACATTAATTTTATTGTGTACTTACTATAGTAAGGACGTGTAATAATATAATATTCACATAGTATAACTTTGTCTTCCTGTTTTCCTTTCTCAAAAATAATGTGTAATCAGTGAATATAAAGCTTGTAAAAAAAAAAAAAAACAATCGCGTTGTACAATCACTGAGTCATACAGATTTGATAGATTGATAGCTGCAAATTTAACTCCGTGACGCGTATGTTATAAAATGAAGTTTGTAACTCCGAAGTGTTACGTATGATCTTTATTTTCGATTTGAAGCCTTATTTGATTTTATTAAATAATTGGTTTTTGGAATTTATAACAGTTTAAATTATAATTTAAACAAATGGAATATGAAAAACCCCCTCCATATTCGCCAACAACAGGTAAAGTTAGTTCGCCAGTAACACACCCAGGAAATAATTTCTACAAATTATTATCTCAACATTTTATAATAACTTTATTTTTTAAGTAATTAATCTGTAAAATAAACTCACTGCCTGAGTCAAAATTGGGTTCCAGTAGGATATCGGGATGTACCAGAATGTTGGTAATAAGTAAAAATTAGACTTTGTGACAGGGTAGGTTAACTTGGATTAGAGCAGTAATGGACTGATTTATTTACATGTATCATTAATAAGATTTTTTCTTAATTGAAAAAAAAACATTCTAAAAATAATGTGTAATGCTGTAAATATTTATTAATAGCATGTCTTTTCAGAACAAGTATGATATGAGTGAAATTTATACTGTTTTTTATTGGTTGTAGGTAAAACTTACCATTCCCAACAATACTAATATAGAAAAATGTATTGTGATTAGAAAGAACCTAACTTAACGGGCTGATAAAATCGTAATAGGTTAGATGTGTAGCCTAACTCATCACCTCTTAGGCCTTGTTGCCACCATATTCAGATTGGAGCAGACAGTACATTCAAAACTGAATTATTATTTTTAATGAAAGTGTGGCCACTGCAAGTGAAACGAAGCTGAGTAGTATCACTGGGTTCAGGTTTGCTTTCAGTAGCCGAATTGACAAGTTCAATTTTGAACGCAGCGTCTGCTCTGTATTTGGTAGCTACCTGGTCTTAATCTTGCTGTTGTTAATTATTATATTACTTAATGCTTTTTACAAACAATTAAGGCTATAAATTTTCAATATTGTTCTTTCTATCACTATTTAAGTGGAAGGTCCCTGTAGGGGACTAACTGCACCTATTGAAAGGATTTAGATGTCCCTCACAGTACCCAGTCTAACACTCACACTTACAACACTACATTTATGACTTTAAGACTATGCAGGGAGCAAATAATAACCTCAATGTGCTTTTCGCCTTAAAAAAAAAAAATAAGTTGTAGGAATGTAAGGAAATACAGTAGAATTCCAGTTGTATGAAGCCCATTTACCTGAATCCTCAAATATCCAAATTGACTTCAGCAAAACAAATTTAAGATAAAAAAAATGATAGTGACAGTGCTGTAAGTAACATTTACTTATTCAGATAATGACAGATGACAGAGTTGTAGGTAATGTCATGGACGAACAGCAAGGTTATGACTAAGACAATGATGTAAATGTTATTATGCATGGAGAAGCTTTTAGGTGGAAAACATCTTTAAGTAGAAGGAGTGGAAACCAAAATATGATGCTGTACAGCTGCTTAACATCAAGCGTTTGCAGGACCTTGTTACACATGTACAGAAACATGTTTTCGCTTCAAGACAACACACTCTCTACTTGATATTTCAAGTAAAATAGTATCCATTACTGTTAAAAACTATTGAACTCCTCTTATTTAATTTTTACAGTAATTTCTTATTTTCATTAAACATTATTTGCAATGCAGTTTGCTTACTCCCTGTTTGTTAAATTTAACTTTATCAATAAAATATCTGTTTTTTCAGTGTATGATACCCTTTTTTGCTTGATTTCTGAGCTATATGCAATCATCCGAATTTCCGCTTATCCAAATCAGCCAATCCTCTGTTAATTCAGATAATTGGAATTCTACTGTAATCAGCAATCTTTATGTTTGAGTATATTACTCTGATGCAGTTCGCTACAAGACATATAGACTATAGTGATATTATGGAATTTTATCTTAGACAGTGACTGTTTATCCACACAGTGGACTGTTTATAGACAGTGGACTGGAACTATCCACACAATAAATGACGTAAAAGAATTCAATTTGAATATTTTTGGATTCCATTGTAAGTTTGAGCTCATCAAGTGAATATACTGCAATGATTTATCAGTATTTGTAGCATAGAAGGCAAATGAAAAGAAGGTACTTAGAGCATTTGATATTGTTAGCAATATTAAAGAGTTCAGCATTGTTCTTTCATGAAATGTCACAACACAAAGAAAAGCATATCACCATTTCTACAAAATGAGTACTAACTAGCAGTTTTCAGTTTTTGAAGATAAAAGAGCGCTTGAGAAGAAAATGGATTTATCTTCAGCTTATCACAAGTCAAAAGAAATAATTTTTATTCGGATAAATCCATGTATATTCTTCTTAATCACTATACTTTCACCTCCAAATACATACATATATATATATATATATATATATATATATATATATATATATATATATATATATATAACATTTGTGCATGTATGCACTCAATGTTGGAAACAAAAATATGTTTTTCTCAAAATTGTTTAGATTTTTGCTAAAACTTACTCATAAATCGCATCCACAAAATAATTTTTAATAGTGGTATGTGTGATGAAAGAAACCATTTCTTAAAAGTTTTGTTTTTTCACAACAAGCATGCCCAACTCAGCCTATCGCACTTGTGAGTTTGTAGATGGTTTTGGTTGGAAAGTGTTCCACCATCCTTCGTATAGTCAAAATCTGATGCCAAGCAACTACCATTTTTTTTCTAACATGTAGACCTGGTTCACGATCTAGTATGGTTGAGTACACATGTAATAATTTTTATATCTTGTCAATTATACGAGGGTTGTCGAGAAAGTAACACACGATTTGAAATAAAAACAAAGTAAAGTGATAGAAAACATTTATATAAGTGTATATATATATATATATATATATATATATATATATTTGATAGTCTAACTCTTAAGATATTTGTTAACGTAATCCAAGTTCAAATAAAGGCAGTGCACTTATCATAGCAGTGCACCAGTTTGTTGATATTGTCAAAGCATTCTGTCACCTTAGACCACTTCTTGTTCATATGTTCCTACATCATTAAAAAGCCAGGTTGTGAACCAGGTCTTCATATTAGGAAGTGGTAGTTGCTTGGCATCAGATGTGGACTATACGAAGGATGGTGAAACAGTTCCCAACCAAAACCATCTAGAAGCTCCTAAGTGTGATTGGCTGAGTTGGGCATGATTGGTGAAAAAAAAAAAAAAATTTAATTCAGAATGTCCTAACATTTGTTTTGGATTGATTTCTCAAGTTTTTAAATGTATTTCACAATATAATAACCATGTTTTAGGAAATTGACATGAATCACACCTTTCCAGTCCAAAAAAACACTTTTGTGTCCCCCCCTTCATAGGCTGTTTTTGGTTTCACAGTTGACATGTTTTACCTAAGTCTCATCCCTAGTTAAGATACAATGAAGAATTGAGTCATCATCTTCGTTGTAGGCCTCTAGAAATATTATCGGTACCTCCATGTGTTTTTGTGGTCTTCCAATAAGAATACCCACGTGGCACAAAACTTATTGCATTCAAACTTATCCTTTACATTTTGATGTAACAAATTTTGTATAATTTGAGGAAACTCAAATGAAAGCTCCAAAATTGTAAAATGATGGTTTTCACAAATTTTATCATTCATTTTCAACAGCAGTTTATCAGTAACAATGATTGGTTGGCTGCTTCGCTCTTAATCATGAACATTAGTATGGCCATTTTTAAACATAATGCACTAATGACACCTTCAATCATTACAGTGTTCCCATAGAATTTACAAGTTTCCGATGAGTTTCAATTGGCTTGTTTTCTATTAACAAAAACCTGATCACTTTAATCAGGTGATTGATCAGTTGTGATTCACAACTGACAGGATTTTTTGTAGCAGCACACATTTTAAAAATGCACAGTTCACTAACCAGAAGCAGCAGGAACTTCTCGCTACCATAGCTGGATGCGCAATGAGTGAGGGAACACCCGTATATCAAGATGGTGACGATAGCCTCACCTCTTGCCACCTCACCCAAAACATAATATACTTTCTATAGTTTGACTTACTGTATTCTGTTGAATTGAGCGTGAGTACACTATACCAGGGTTAATTAACAGTAGTTCATTTGGTTAGTTTATAGTAATTTATTGGAGTAGAATATAAAGTATAAGTCGAAGCATTAGAAAAGAAATGTACAGAATAAATTAACATCAGTGAAAACAAATTATGTCTAATCTCTGTGGTTATGATTTATTTATTTGTGATCATAGAATATATATATATATATATATATATATATATATATATATATATATATATATATACACACACACACACACAAAAACCATTCAAACATTGATACAGAATAATTAACGTTATATGTAAAATAATAGTCACTTAATTCAAATCTTAGTAGTTTGACATTCTGTGTATTGAGCTTGGATTTTGAAGACATTCATTAATAGATGTTTAAAAATGGTAAATTACAGTGGCAGTCATCTAATTTCATCTTTTTCTTTTGTAACATTTTTTATTACAAATGTAATAGCTGCTACTATTTGTTGAATGTTATATTTATATAAGATTGCTTTACAGATAATGCTAATCTAGTACAGCATCCTCCACCACCACCTGGTTATTCGTCCTACCCAATGCCACCAGGACTTCCACCTCAGCCAGTACCTGGCTACCAGCCCTATCCAACACAGCCCATTACGCCTGGTTACCAGCCTACATACGGTGCTACAAGTGTAACCATTCAACCTCAAGAGATTATTATTGTAGGAGCCTGCCCTGCTTGTAGGGTAAGCTAATTTTGGAAATACTTTTTACATTATTCATAATAATTTATTTTTAAACATGATGTGTATTATATTTAGTATTTATTTAATCAACTTCAAGCAACTGATTATAGTATTATAATCAGAAAATATTTTTCAATTTTATATGTAGATTATATTTATATGTAGATTGGGATGAGGATCATGAAAATGAACAAAAATAGTTAGCAGAATGTTGTTTGACTGTTAAATTTTTCTTTTTCTGTTCTGTTGAAGATGCTAAAGTAGGCCTAGGTGGATTAATGTCACTTGTAGTGCCATTGCCTGCACTTGTAGTGGAGAAATTTGTACAAAGGTAATGTTACTGTACTCTGTACGATGGTTTTCAATCGACACAGGAACATTACTACAGCATTCATCATTGATTTATCTTTCTTAGTTAGGCCTTTTCTGCTAAAACATGCTGCTCTATCTTAAACCTCAGCCGGAGGGTCTTTACTACCCAAATTTCTATTAATTGGTGCTTTATCAATGTCAAGGTCTTGTAAATTTATATCACTAGTATGGATAAACTCTTCACTTGGAGAAATGTCAGGTTTTGGGAGAAATATTCCTGTTTTTCCAAATTCTCAGATGTTTTTTCTAAATGTGGCCTTCACACACGAGACAAAAGTATTTTTTTTTCTACAATGTTTGAATAGAATTTCAGTGACTGACTACATTTCAGTGAAGTAGGTAAACAAGATAAGACTGTATATATAGATTCAGCAAAGAAGAAGAATGTGAACAAGCATAACATACAAGTGACATTCGGTTTATTTAGAACTTCTGATAGCTCAGTGATTAATCAAATATCAGCACAATCACCCTACAGTACAGCTGCTGACAGTAATTTTGTAATAATGCATTATCAGAACTATGTTATGCGACCAGTATAGTAAATTAAGAGAAATAAAATAATACGCTTATCACACTTTTGCTTTGGAACGTTATTCTTATGCCAATTTTTACGGAACTATATTCACACGATGTTACTATTTACATTGCATTGAAGATATTATTATTCCTTCTCTGATTTACCGGACATGAGCATTCTTGTTTTGTATGTGTACTTATTACTCATGTGCGATACAGAATCTGACAGGCATTACTAAATTTTATGATTTATTACTGTGTTGTAACGAAACATCATTAAAATGGCTGCTGTTATTTGTGAACTTTGCGATTTGCCTCTGTTTGGAATAGTTCAACAGAGACTTGTGTGCGATATAGTTTTTAGGTTGGAATTACGGTCGTGTTGTCAAATTTCTTATTAACCATGGCATCTTTAAAGAATCGTATTCGTGTTTGAAGTGCGGCAATATTTGCATTATTAATAAAGAAAAATTATCGTTTTATTGAAACTGTGTATGACAGAAGCAAAAAGTGTCATCAGGTTTTTTCACACATCACCGTATTAGGCCCAACAACCATGTCAGTTAGGTTTAGGTATTCTTCAGGAAAAAAAAATATGTTTTTTTTCAGGCATCACCATAATAGGACCAACAACCGTGTCAGTTAATTTATAGGTATTCTTTAAAAAAAAAAACAATAAAGGTTTTTTTCATGCATCACCGTATTAGGCCCAACAACCGTGTCAGTTAGGTTATAGGAATTCTTTAAAAAAAAATAATAAAGGTTTTTTTTTCATGCATCACCATGTTAGGACCAAAAACCATGTCAGTTAGGTTATGGAGTATTCTTTTTTTAAAAAAATAAAAGGTTTTTTAACTCATCACCGTTTTAGGCCTAACAACTATGTTAGTTAAGTTATGGAGTACTTTTTAAAAAAAAGTAAGGTTTTTTTTCACGCATCACCATATTAGGCCCAAGAACTTTGTCAGGTAGTATATGTAGTATTCTTTAAAAAAATATAAAAGTTTTTTCACACATCACCGTGTTAGGCCTAACAACCGTGTCAGTTAGGTATGTAGTATTCTTTAAAAAAATTAAGGTTTTTTTTAATGCACCACCGTGTTAGGTAATGTAATACTAACAACTGTATCAGGTTATGGAGTATTCTATTAAAAAAATGGGTTTCTTATCACCCAAAATCTGTGTTAGACATATTTTTATTGTTTTACTGATCTACAACATGTTACCGACTTTCGCACTCTTGAGGTTATGTTGGTCACATTTATTTTCGATTTTTAACGTACTTTTCGTGGTTTCCGCATTTTTTCTTGCTTTTTGGGCATGTAATAAAGTGTTTTACTAACAAAAAAATCGAAAAATCCAGGACATGCTACATTGCATATTTATCATTTTTTCATATAATGTAATTACATAAATATATATACTACCTTACAATTAAAGTATCCTAATAAAAATTACATATTCTGCACTATGCGTCAAAAACATTGAAAAGTCTTAAATGAGAAACACCAGATTAAGATTATTTGATCTAATGAAACTTAAAATTACAAAACTACAAACAATAAAGCAAACCAGACTTTCAAAAAGAGAAAATATTTACAATTATAGTAATTTTTAACATATCGTAATCTGCACTCTGCGTAGGGATTTTTTTACATTTACTATTGAAAGTTCAACACAAAGTAACAAATTAGAGTCAGTTTTTGACAAAAATTTTAACTAAAATAATTGAAAATGTAACATTAAAATCAATAATTTTGCAATAAATAAAACACGGAATAAGATTCTTAAAATGGGATTAGATCTGTGGTTATCGCAGGTACCTAAATCTCAGGTCCAGTAAACAGTAATTTAAACATATATAATGTCACTATTGTACAGTTAACACATGCCACAAAACTAAATACTACATAATTATGTTGGGCTGGGTAAGTAGTATAATGACGTTTTTAAAACGGGAATAGGCCTATGTTTATCTCAGATACCTAAACAATTTTTGTACCAAATTTCATCTCAATTTGGTTAAAGCGTGATTGAATAACAAACACACAAACTTTCAGAAATATAATATGAATTAGATTAAGATATTAAGATTCTCCAACCTAACCTTTAGAGAAGATATAGAAACATTGATTATTTTTATGCTATTAGCAGTGATTTTTAATTTGTATAGTAATTTTCTTTAAATTTGTTATTTGGTTGCAGATTGGAATTCTAGAAGATGACTACACTTGTCTCGGAATATTCTGTGCCATTTTTTTCTTCCCGCTTGGAATACTTGCTTGTTTAGCACTTAAAAATCGACGCTGTTCCAACTGTGGCGCCTATTTTGGTTGAATTCTTCAAAAAAGGTTAAATTATCTTAAATTTATAACCAACACCTGATGTGATTATATTCTTCCATTATCCTGTTTTCCTTCAGATTTGTTAATGGTGTTAATAGTTGTAAAGTTTAAAATGGATTTTAAACACATATTTTTATATAAAAATTTTTACAGTCCACAAGAAATGCAAACAATTTATATTTTAGATTAGAACGTCATATATTACACTGTGTCATCATTCAGTTTATTTTTTAGTCAAAATAGTTTTGTTTCTTCAATAATATAAGATATGGGAATTAGGAATGCAATGATTTACAACCTGCCAGAACATTATTATTGTTTGTATAAGTTTTTATTGCCATTTTCAGTTTAGAAAAATAAAAGAAGTAGTGTTACCTGGTTTTATTCATTCAAATTGATTGGTGTTTGTAGTTATTGCATTTCAAGCATTTCTTTTATTTTGATGATGTTATTTTATTATTATATCGTACTGAAACCATTTATATTTTTAAAAAGCTTTAAAATGTAAAATCGCTTCTACATTCGGTTAGTATTAAGAAAAAAAGAAAGCTAAAAAACAAAATAAAAATCTAACATTTTTATCCAAATCCTGAATAATTATTTAAATCTGAAGATTTATTTTTGACTAAATTATTATTTGAATGAAGCAAGTTAATTGTTATAAGTATAAGGGCTCTGTAGTCGATGGGGATAAAGCACCGGTTCTTAGTTGGAGCTGCAGTTACTACCGTTGCTTTTCCCATACCGTTAATGCTGATCCCTCGTTTTATATATATATATTATTATTATTATCTGCGTATAGACCCTGTTGGATCACGCAAAGCACTCCGACTCATGTCTTGCTCCTTCTAATCCTTCACATCTCCCTCATCCTGTCCCCATGGATCTTCTTCCGCTCTTCCATCCATTTTACCCCTGCTCTCTTTTGTATTTCATTCTCTGGGACCTTTCATCTTTCTCCTGATTCCTGTCAACAACATCTGTTGAGTCTATTTATATATATGTATGCATTATATATATATATATATATATATCTATTATATATATATATATATATATATATATATATATATATATATATATATATATATATATATATATATATATATATATATATATATATATATATATATACATATATATATATACACATATATATATATATATATATATATATACACACACACACACACACACACACACATATATATATGTAAGTAAAGTGATTATTTAAAGGTTTTATTTTTACGTTACTAGTAATAATGTAAATAATTTACTTTTTTTATAGAATTCATTTTCTAAAATAAATAAATAAAAACTAGATAAGAGGAAGCCGTTGATTTTAAGATTAAATAATTTAGAGTCTTCTGTAAGTAAAATTAATATATTTTAAAAAATAAAATAAATTTTTACAGTTTTCATTTTTTTGTAACATTAAATTCAGACTTACAGGTTTAATGTGATACATATCATAGATTATAAATATAGGTATAGAAGTTCTTTGAAATATAAAATTTGTATACAAATTAAAGTAAAATATGTACAGTAGACTACCTCTAGTTCGACCTTTATAAGTTTCACTTCCAGTTTGGTTGGTTGAGTACCTGAGCATGAGTCACTCATTTGAGCTGTGCTGATGTTTCGATTCATTACTTTTTCCTTTTTTGTATAACATAGCCATCTTTAGCAAATGCAAGGCTTGGTACAAAAAAATTTTATTTTAATGTCTTTTTGATCAAATAGATACCTCCTCCTCCCACCCACCAAGTGGCATTTCTACATCACATTATATTAAAAAAATACTTTTGACTCTTACTACTAACAATATTTTTTTTTCTAAAACAACCATAACTAGGCATATATTATTCATACAAAAAAAGGGAATATTTTTACTTAGAAATCTGATGTAATTATAAAGGTTTTTTTCTACTTAAAAACATATATGTATTACAGTATAATTATGAATAGTGATAAAACCATAATTACAGTAATGCAATATGGACTGTAGTTTTAAGAAAAATGTAAAATCAAAAGTAATACAAATTGGTTTTGCTTAGTATCTTTAAGGAGTATATAACCAATCCTCCGGAATATCTACGTATGAAGTGTCCAAATGAGTAAATATAATGACACTAAAAGTAGTCAAAGGAAGTAAGGAAAAAAATTTCATAACATTTTGAAATGAAACTATTTATATTTATTATTCATATAAATGAAATAATTAAGTAAAAAAAATGAATAAACATTTTCACATTAAATTTTGTTTTTTAGTAATACTCTTCAAAACAAGGATATGTACAAAGTTCCATGTAACATCACGGCATTCAAATGTCATTTTCAAATGTCTTCTTTTTTTCTTACTTATGTACAGTATTGGCATAAATGAAACATCTTTTTTGTAATTTTATTTTCTCGTCAGATATCTGGGCCGGTCATGTAATTGTCGTGCTGTCGGACTTAGTGGCAGCTTCTTGGTGCTGGTTTGTATTGATAATAATACAGAAGTGATAACTATGATAACCTTATTCTCACCATGTGACAGTTATCATGTGAATATTACAATCAATGTGACACATGAACATATTCATGACATTGATTTTAATAATACTTATTCATATATTCCATAGATTTGTTTCTTTTGGACCATTTGTTGAGCTGATCATTTCAATTTTAAGTATATTTTGATTGCTAACTTGAACCAAACAAAAATTACGTTAATAAAATCCACAGACATGAGGTATGATAGAGTGGCACCACTCATATTGCTCTGAGGACGGCTGCACTTTCTAACACTTGTTTCCAGTATTAGGGAACAGTACATTAAAGTCTGCTGTTCAATACTGTATGTACTTGCCATTGAGCAGGTGTGCATATATTTCGCTTTTGTTTGTTTGACATTCTGTGCACTGCTCTTTGTTAGAAAATGAATGTTAGAAGGAAACATATTTGTAACTAAGGTAAAAGGTTACAAGCTCTAATGCACTGATACAATATTGAATCAGTTCAAAATATTTGTAACAGTCTAAAAATGATGAAACGACGTAACAAGAAAATACTGTGTTTTTGGTAAGCTGTGCTATGTACGCCTATTCTAGTTAGTTTTTTGTACAATAAAAGCTTTTAAAACATTTTTATACACCATTATAACTAATTTTCATATGTAGCTGTACCGTATCTGTATATTTGTTTTGGTGTTTGGTTTAGAGTCCATTTCCAAGATGGCTGAATTGTAGAGACACTACTGTATTTAACTGTTGACTGTTGTACTTAGAAGTTTTAAAGAATTATTGTATATTATATTCTTTTTATCTATAGCAATAATATTATAATATTGTGCAGGGTTTGAGTTCAAGGGCGGATGTATAAAACCAGTTAAATTAGATAACAAGATTAATAAAAAGAGCCTAATGATAGGTTTTAGGTTACTCAAATTAAGATAAGCTTAAGGCTGTAAATGTTTGATTATTTAGCACAAGACTTGTCTGAAATCAGATAGTTGCTTTATTTTGCTTTCAGTGTACAAAAGCACTAGTATTATTATAAAATATAATAAATTTTAAAAACATGTGGTTGAAGTTTTTGGGACCAAAATTTATTGCTAAATCAATAATTTGTTAATAGTACCATTGATTGCTTTTATTTTTAAATCCATTCGAATAGAAATCTTATGTAATTTAGAAACAAAAGTACATAAGTAAATTAAAATTATCACACTATTATTTCGATCACTAGCAAAATTCACAATGCAAAAATCACTTTATATTTAACAACTAATCCAAAATTATGTAGACATAGTCATTATAGGCGTTCAGTTACTATAAATTTTTAACCAAAACAGGACCTGTGTCATGCATACGTTTTATATATATATATATATATATATATATATATATATATATATAAAAAAGAGAAAGTAAACACTATTTAAATTTTCTTTTTTTATTTAAAAAAACAATGTTTAATTGCTATAGTGTGTTTCCTTCTTTTATCTACTTCAGTCCAAGTTTATTAAGGAAGATTTAAGTTAATTTTTATTTACATAAAAACAAAAATTGGTAATTCAGATCCTTCTGCAACCCTTATTGGGCTGGCGTTGAATCAGATTTCAGGATTTCCAAAGGTCTGACCACTGGTATTTATAATACATTGTTTGAAATATAATAATATGAATAAATAAAACAATGTTAGATTTGTTAATACTGTATAAATATCCTTTATTACACAACTAGTGGCCTTATAAACTATGTTTTTTATATTTATATTGTAGTAATATACTGTATACCATAATAACAGTGGAAAATGAATAACTATTTCTGATTTTAAATTATATAAGTTGAGTGTGATTGATGCTTATATTAGTTTTGAGTAAGTATATTAAAATTGAGTGCTACTGTACTTGATTAAGCAGTTTTAATATAATTAAAGTAATAAAATATCTGGGGAAATATTTCATAAAGTTTCCATTACAGTATTAGAAAATATTTCAATTTTCTTGTTTAATTAACTGCAATAATAAACAATTTGTGATATACAATAATGTAATTATGGTAAATGAAAGATGATTGTACATAAATAAAACCTTGTAAATAAATAAAACTGTTGATAAATTTATTTTATTTTTAAGGTTTTCTTCTCTCCTTCCTTTATTAACCCCTTCACCTAGTCTTGTTGTTTTCAATTGAGGATAAAATAATATTCGGCTGTAATGAAAGTGAATTTCAAAAAGTAACTAAATTTGATAACTTTACAAAAATAAAAAATTTAGTACTTTGCAAAAAAATACAAAAACAAACCTGAATGCTATAAAATTCCCTTTTTTATCTTACAATTTTAAAAAAATCTAATTTCGCCATCATAATTAGTTTTACAATCTGTATATATTGGTATTTTAAATTTTCAAATTACAATCAAAATACAAAAGTGAACCTGTCAGGGTTACTTCATCCTATAATGAAGTTCAAAATGCTAATTCGTGCAGATTTTAACGCTGATTATGATGATGAAATTATATTTTCAAAGGATTTATTTAGTATTTATGATTTTTACTGGCTGAAATTTGTTAATGGATTTTTCTGGTCAACAAGCTATTCCGGAAAAATTTTGTGCCAAGTTTGAGTCAAATCTGACCAAATTTGCTAACCCTATAGTGCATAACTGTTCTCTAATAAAATAAAAAGGCCCAGTATGCAACTGAAAAAAATGTTAATGGTATGATGATGGGGATTAGAGATCATGTTTACCTAAACAGCTGATTTCGCACTGCAGCTACTCTTTAATAGTACTCTTCAAGTAAGGTTTATTGCCAATACTTAGATGAGTACTATATAAATATTAACAAATAAATCTCTATTAACTATTATTTTTAAAATTTAAAAGTGTTTAACTACAAGGAATACAAACTAAAGTGATTATTGTAATTAATTGTGTTTTAATTAACATAATTACAGGTCTTATTATAAACTATAATGTGTAAGAATAAACACTTTGAATTTAGTTGAAATGTTTGCAGATGAAAAAGGGTTACTTTAATGTCTTTGAAGGAGGGATGATGGCTATAATGGGGGCAGAGTCTCCTTTGTAAAACACCATTAAAACATTTAATTATTGCAACTCTGCAGAGAAAAATCATAAAAACTTTTCAAAGTCAACGTCAATATATGCTTTTTGCATTATTTCAAAAACAATAATATTACTATAGTTCTATAAGAAAAAGCCAGACTTACTATTAATTACATTTTTTACTTACTTATGCATTGAAAATAAAGAAAATTGAAAAGAATAAATGGCACTGCAATACTATTCACTGACCAATATAAGATAAGATCATTTACAGGTGATATCTTTACAGATCAAACACGCTTTTTTGTGCTAAACTGCTACAAAGTTAGCATTAACTGTAATTAGAGTACAGAATTTAATTTAATTTCCCCACTGACGCATTAATTTATTGTGTTAATAGTTGGTAATTAATACATTATGACTTAATAAAGCTTATGACTAACCTCGTAAGCTGATACCAAGGTTAGGTAGGTCTGTATAATTAAATGATTTATTAAACTGCATGTTTTAAAATCTAACCTTGGTGGTTTGTTATTGTAATAATTTTGGCAAATGGAATTCTAAGATTAAAATCATGGTCTCACTGAAGTGGAAGTGAATTTCCAAAAAGTAATAATAACACAATTTTTTTTTTTAAGGTCCGGCTATTGTGCACACTTGGGCTAATGCAAACGATGGGATGATTTATAGCGTATGAAAATGCCAAGCCCTCGCCAGGAATCGAATCCGGGTCCTCGGGGTGAAAGCCTAGGTTATCACATGAAAACTGTCTACCCTATACTGTACTTAAAATCTGATTTTACCATTACAATTAACATTAAAATCTTTGCTTTAAATTTTCCCTGTAATTTTAAATTTAAATTAATGCAGATTTTAACTGGTGAAATCAGATTTTTAAAAACTGTAAGATGAAACATTACAATAATTTTTTTAAAGATTTGGAATGGATCATTGTAAAACAAACAGATTTTGCTGAATAACGAACTTGTCCAACCTATTACCAAAATCGATTTTTTGACAAGAGGTTATCAAATCAGACCAAAATTGTGAACAATACAGTGATGACATGCACAAATACAGTATATGTGAGTTTATACACACACACGAATATATATATATATATATATATATTTTTATATATATATATATATATAAATACATACACATTGGGGCCTCCTAAATGTATGTGTGATTGTAAAGTGTTAAAGTTATAAGTGTGTTTGTTAGACTATATATATATATATAGGGACGTCTAAATATATCCTTTCAATAGGTGCAGCTAGTCTGCACACACACTCACACACACACACACACACACACACACACACACATATATATATATATATATATATATATATATATAGTGTGCTTATAATATACTAGCATAGTCTTACCTATTGCGGTTTTGCCTACAGAGCTTAAACTGTTCCAGTATGTAATAATTTATAAACAAAAAATATATTCATCAAACTTTTGATTATGTTTTACAGTGAATGTAAAAAAAATACAATGTGCCACACAAAAAAAAATACAATGGATAATCATATGTTTTATTGACTTCAAACATGTTGGATTCGAATTAGAATGCGTAAAAAGTAATATAACACTGATGAGACCGAAATGTATGGGAATTCTGAGTTTGTTAATTTTTTGAAAGTGAAGAAAGTTTTTGCACATTGGTCTGTTTTGAAATTCTTTCTAAGCACCTATTCTATTACATTACAGAAAATTAATAATAAAAGTGCCTTCTCATACAACCACTTCATTATTATTTGAGTTGTAGAATATTTTTTTCTAATTGCAAACTTGTTTACGTCTCTTGCACACATTTAGTGGGTAAATTCTGAAAAATGCTGAAACATAGGTTTAATTATTTGTTTTCTCACGAGTTATGCTAACGCCGGGTAGCCTACCAAAAAACAAACATTGTGACTGAGGTACACAAAAGCAAACGTTTAGCCAGTTCTTTGACTTTCCTAGGAAGGTGACGAGTCCCAGGCGACGGAATACGAGGTGGCTTACTTTACTCCTGAATCAAAGCAGTAATCCATTGAATGGTGGCATTCAACACTGCCCAAGAAAGTGAAGTTCAAGCAAACAATTTCAGCCAGGAAAATCTTGTGTACTGTTTTGTGTGACAGGAAGGATGTGTTGCTTGTGGGTTTTTGCTTCTTACTGACACCGTACATTCTACGACTTATTGTGAGACCTTAAAAAACTACGCCATACAATCCAAAACAAAAGGTGTGGCATTTTGAGTAAGAGGATCGTTTTGTTTCATGACAATGCCCGTCCTCACACGGTCAATCGAACTCAAGAGCTGTTCGGAACATTTAGCTGGGAAGAACTTGAGCGCCCTCCATACAGCTACGATCTAACACCCGGTGAATACCACGTGTTCCTGCATTTAAAGAAACATCTGGGTGGTCGGAACTACTACGATGATGAAGATGTCAAAACAACCGTGTTACAATAGTCTAATCAGGCGGCACATTTCTACGAAGATGGTATTCAAAAGCTGGTCGTGCGATATGATAACTGCCTTTATATTGGTGGAAATTGTGTAGAAAAGCAGAGTAAAAATAAAAAAAAAGGCTTTTATGTAAAAATAACATTTTTATGAAAAATCTACTTGTTTTAATTTATTTCAAAACGGTACTTACTTTTTATTAAAAAAACGCCTATACTTACTTAAAGAATATACAAATTTATTAGAGAAACTGAGATTAGATATAATCATTATTATTCTTGGCAATTCATTTGAGAGGGACAATGTTTTTAAAAATAAATATAATTAGTTGACCAAATTGTAATTAAGTTTTTTTTTATTTCTACTTTAAAATATTAGAAATACAGAATGAAGTAATTCATTTACTTTGTATCACACTTTCAAGGGAATTGAGGTTGGATATAATTACTATTGTTCTTAGCAATTAATTTTGAAGATGTAATGTTTTTAAAAAACAAATATAATTAGTTAACTAAATTGCAATTAAGTTTTTTTTTTTACTTTTACATTAAATAATTGGGAATATAAAATGAAATAACTGATTTACTTCGTATCACACTTTCACGAGAATTCCCTACTGTATTTAGTAAAGTTTAATTGTAAAGAAGGTTTTGAAGGATTTGATTATTTCTTAACCTTAAAGGATCAAAAGGCCGAAATTAACGTTAACATGTGCAGGCCCTTCTCTGGACTGTGGGTATCCCATTACCTCCCCAAAACTCCTCATGGCATATCCCACTCAGAATAAAATCATGGATACTCCACTGTAGAAAACCATACAGTGTATGGTCTACTCTACACTGTATTCCAAATTCCAATACGAATAATAAGAGAATATGCCCAAGCACATTAAATTACATATAATTTGTTATAGGTACAAATTATGTAAATTAATTACTGTACATATTATTTTATATTTTCTAGTCACCGTTTTGAAACTCATGATAGAATTTTGCTCGGTAACCAACTTGTTGAAGCTATTATGAATATATATATATATATTATCATGATCTAACCAAATCGGCGCACTCTTAAACAAGCGAGCGCGCGCACACACACACACAAGGCCTACCCTTGAAACTCATTTCAAAGACTATGATCAGGCACAATTTATGGTCCCGACTTTCGGTCGTACTGTAACTTGAATAGCTCATTTTCATGGAAAACCTCCATTCGATAAAGATAAATCAATGCGTTTTCAGTCAGAAAGTATATTATCTGTTTACACTAAGCACATGGGCTAGTTCTTAATCATTCTATTTTTGTTTCAGTTTTTATGATTACTAGGAATCCCCCCGGGACAAATGGGGCGAAGCAATGATTTTGTTATGATTATGAATCATAAAAAGTATAAGAATAATTTTTTTACACAAATGAATAATTAAACAATCGGTAATGTTTTGATTAGTATATGTGTGTGGTTTAAAATAATTTCAAAGAGAAATAAGGAAATATCACAATATTTTATTATATTTTATACGTTATATATTTTCAGTAAAATTTTTATCAATTTCACTCATAAACACATATTAGGAAATATAACAATATTTTATTAAGTTTTAAAGTATTTTATTAAGTTTTACACAAAATGTCTGAACTTCACTAATACTTAAATATATTGCAAATGAATTAAATATTATTTTGAATATCAGGTATTATGAGCCATGTTTCTGAGTCTTTGTAATTCATCGCGTCGAGCAGCCATACCTGAATGATTATTTATTACCAATAATCGATTAAAATTAAAGGCTGGTTTTAGTAATAAACCCCTCAATGTTTTAACACGGGACATGACTACGTACGTAAGGCCAACTTGAAATTCATTATTAGCTATGTCAACTATAGCTGAATCCACTGTTATACCTTGTAATCTATGTATGCTGATGGCATATCCTAACATAATAGGAAATTGTTTACGAGTGCAGGAAATGTCATCTTTTTTAAATGACGATGTTATTGGTAAAATTGGAATTGAATTATTCCACTGTGTTGGACCTGTGTATTTATGGAACTGAACAAGTAAACATATATTCACACTCATCAGCTGGATCATAAATTATATCGGTAATAGTGCCTATCGATCCATTAGCAAGTCCTTTGGCGACACAAAGATTTCGTCTTAAAATAACTTTAGCTCCTGCGCATAAGCGGAGTTCAGCAGCTAATCCCTGTGCTTCATCAATAGTAGCAGTGGAAGCAGCCCTGCAATTGTGAGAAGCTTTAATGAGAGCAATCGGTTTTTTAAGACTTTCTAATTTGCTATAATTATATTTATCAATATCTGTATTTTTAGATATAATGCAAATAGAATTTTCAAACGAATTATCGTTCCGATTATTAACATACAAGCGAGAATACAATAGTTGATAATCAGCCTCAGTTATTGTCCCATTAGAAATTCTGTTGAGCGTATCTCGAAATAATCTTTGTTCTTCACCGGATTGACGCATTATTGTTGTTAAAAAAAATACCTTCCTGAATTGTGAATACAATAAACTGGCTTGATGAGTTATAATAGTTCTGCCTTCATTATACAAATTGAAGTCACCTACGGGTGGTAGTTGCGACCAATCACCAACCAAATAAACACAAAGACCACCGAAAGGTAAATGTGAACAAAGCGGCTTTGCTTCTCTAAGTCTCTGATCTACTTTGCCAAACAGTTTTAATCCTAACATACTAGCCTCGTCAATGATGATGAATTTAATATTTCTATTATTTGTTGTTGTGTTTTTTTATTATTTAATCAAAGGTATAATTAGCCAGAGAATATTATGACTTAATTTGTAAAGTCGTCCAAATAAATCTTTTGCTCATTTAACACTTGTCATAACATCATTTGCTTAATTCACGATTTTTTGTTTTCGCCCACCTCTTAAGACTATCTTCTTGATCAATAAAAGATAAATCAGTCGGTCACAGAACAATCAAAATAGCTCGGTAGTTGCACAATGCGTTTATCTGCCAGGTGTTCGGATGAACAATAGGTAGGCTACAGTACAATATTGTCAACACAAATAGAATATTTTCTTCCAACTGATAATGGACCTACTTTTTTCCAAGGTTGGTATTACTGTAATAAGTCTGCCGAAGGCCTTTCTGGCATTTAAAATCTATTAAACTAAATATATAAATATTTAACTGTTATTTTAATCAGCTGAAGAGAGAAAGGTGTATTTCTCCGTGAAAAGTGAGGTATTCCTCACTTTTCAAGTAATTTATATTGACTAAGTAAAAACTTCAGGCTATTTCGACAAAAAATGCAATATACAGTAGGCTATAAGTCGTGAATTTCCTGAAAGTTTAACATGAAGTAGGTTAACAATACTTGTAGTGGTACGTTTATGATATACTTAGGGATATGTATATTTATAATAAATCAGAAAGGAATATTAACATATATGCTAAACAAAACGGCATTCGTTAATATATAACAAGGACGACTTAGAGGTAACAGAACTTTGTTCATCCACTTTTTTTGTCTCAACAGATTCTAGAAACGTTTTTAAATGATGGTTGTCAAAATTTGTGCGAAAAAAATACGAAAATATGTAAAAAATAATTTGTTTCAAACTTACAAAACATTAAAGTTTTAAGACTTACCTAAATCTTAATTTGCATTACAGGCTCTCATTCTGAACACAATCCATCCCATTTCTATTAGGCCTACCAACATTATCCAAAAACGAATATTTTAAAATTCAAGATCTGAAATTGAATGTAAAAAACCAAAACTTTAAATATCTGAGCCGATTTAAAAAAGGCCTACAAAAAAAAATTTAAAGAGCTAAATTTTTTCTATTTTAGTAATATTTAAGAGTTAAAAATTTGTATATATATATATATATATATATATATATATATATATATATATATATATATTCGTAATATTTAATATAAATAGAATATTAACAAATATATATTTATTCAAAGTTTATTTGAATCTGAATTTCAGGAGTTATAACTGTAGGAAAAATGTAACTTCAGGTTAGCTTTTAGGATTTTAAAATTATGTTATTTGTTAATGTATAAATCCCTAAAGATAAAAAGTAGACGTAGGCCTTCCTCAATCAAGTAAAATAACTTCACGTCACTACAGTAATTTAAATAACTATTATATAATACATTTTAACACTACCACAACTAAACACACAGGTACTTTCTTATGACTGAACACAGAACTGCTGTAATTTTATCGTTACTGTTTAGTATTGTATGACTCTGAAGTGTGACGTCAAAGAATTTCAAATTTTAGCTCTATGAGGTTTGTATATTTATGATGTGTTAAAAGAACATGATATTACATTTTTATTTATGAAGTTTATCTATGATACTCATAGACATCCTTTAAATTCAATAGGCATAGGTTTACAATAATATTTTTGGATTATTTTTAAAATAATAATTCGCAAGTTAAATTGAACTAATATTATATTAAAAAAACTGTTTAATTCAGTAGTAAATTTGCTTTAATAAAGTCTTATGGATATTTCATTTTGTTCTTCTGGTAAATATAGTGAAATAGTTGTATTAATTTGTGTGTAATATACTATATTTAGTATTACAGCCTATAAAAAAACCTTTTTAATATTATAAAAATGATATAACCTAAAAAAAATAACAATTTTTTTTAGAACTTAGCATTTTTGAATTTTCTTACGTAGGAATTTGCCAGTTTTTTTGTTTTACGTTATATTTTTTTGGTTAGACCTCTTTAGGAGTTTTTTTAAATGGTTACATTGAACGCTAGAAAGTGCAATATGATTACACAATTAGAATATAATTGTTATAATTCGAGTAAAGTAGACTGAGAGTAAATTACAATTAATTTCATTAGCCTATTTGTTAGACTTACATTGTGTATAATGTCATTTATAAAACCATATCACGTCCACCATAAAACAACATAATTACAAAATCATTTAGGCCTACATATTTTTAATGCAAACCTTGCAGAACAGAGTTAATTGCTACTGCAGTGAAAACTCACCAGTTGCACATGGTAAGCGTTGTAAACCTGTCTTCAATTTCACAGTATGATGTAACCTGCAAAGTCTGAAGAAATTAAGAGTACAACGGTTTTTAGCGAATTTCTTTCGAAAAAAAGCTATTGGAACTTGGGTTGATTTAATGAGAGCCTTTTGTGATATTCAGATCACTTTTTGAGTTAAAGTAAACCCACTTTATAAAACAAAAACACATTGAAAAACTTGTCGTTCACTGAAAAGAAGAAAAACAACAAAAAGTAGACAGACTTCCAACTGTGTTTTACACCCTCCTTTGTAGGAATAAAAGTGAAAGTTTGTCCTAAGTCGGTTAAGTAGACAAAGAAGACCGCCCAACCTTCGGAAATCGGATTAAAATTTTTTTGCAGTTTTACACACGATAAAATTTTCAATTTTCTTTCTACATTTAGGGTTTTAGCCCAAGTGTGCACAATAGTCGGACGTTAAAAAAAAAAATCTACATTTAGGACAAAAAATCCCTACTCTCCATTTCTAACTTGGGAGGGAAGGATATAAAAATTAGGAACTGGTTGTAAAAATCTATATAAGAAGTACATTGCGCGATCTTCTGTTCTAAATCTTAACTATAAATCTAGTTAACAACTCTGCAATACTGGTGAGCCTTCTTGTGGGCACGATTTAGATAAATAAGTCTATTTTTTAACGTCTATACCAGGGATTCTCAACGGGGTGCAGGTGGACCCCTTGGGGGTCTATTGAACATTAAAGGGGTCGATTGAATTCCGAGGGTGTATTGGAGCGGTCGTTGAAATAAATTCTATTTTCAAACACATCCTCACAAAATGTGTTAGCATTTTCTAGTTCTTACTTGGTTGAGGCAGGATTTAATTATGTAAATAATTTATTGTAAAAGACAAGAAATCGATTCAAAGTATCAGAACGTAGTGATTTAAGATTAATATTAAGAAAAATTTCCCCGGATAAAAGTAAGAAAATCAAAGGAATCAACCGCAACCATCTCAATAAACTTTTATGTATTCATATGATTTATATGATTTGTATTTTATTTAAATTGTTGCTTCTATAAACATTATTAAATTTTTAATGTATATATAATAATAAAAAATACAAATTATTTAAAAAAAATTTGTATTACTGAATTGCTCCTAATAATAGCTTCCTAATAATAGTTTGTGGTGATATTTGTGCAACACATTGTAAACATTTGGGGTCTACGGAATAAATATATATATATTTAAGGTCTCGAAGCAGAAAAAAGGTTGAGAACCCCTGGTCTATACTTTTGTGTTAGTCTAATGAAGACGAGGGATCGGCGTTATGGATGTAACTGCATCTCGAAGTACCTTTAGGTGCATAATTCAAGATTAGTCTTAACAGTTACCTATTACAGCAAGGAGGTGAAACAATGAGGGATAGGTATAGGGAAGGTTGTCGAAACTGGGAAACTGATAAGATAGCAGTAGGTACAGTAAATACTCGATTTTGTTTTGCCAGATGATGAAGACTTGGATTACGATGATTATGTGCACTCGCCGTTCTCTAAAGCTGTTCCTCCGAAACTCTGGCGAAAGCATTTCTCCAAATCTGAAGACGAACAAAACAAAGAAGTCATTTTGGCTTTTGAAAATGAATTTGCGTTGATGAAGTTCATGTACCCGAAGAATAACCAAAAGTCATTGAGAAACAGGCTTAAGAAAAAATTATCCGATGCGAAGTACGCTACAAGCAGGTTAGTTTAGAAAAGCAGAATACAAAATTATTACAAAGTTCAGTATATTTATTTATTTTTAGACATTGTATACATTTTTTCACATGTTAGAATCTTCTGGAAATCCGGTTGAAAAACTATCGGAAAAAACCTGAAAATCAGTCCACGCACATGAAGGTTCACAACTCAATTTTGAAATAACAAATTACGTTTCGGGAGGAAATGCGATAAAATAAATTTCGTTACGGAATTTTAATAATTAATGTAAAACCGTGTAATGTCCACATCACGCGGAATACTCGTATTTTTATGAGTACCTGTAGACGGTTCTTTTGAGTTATGGGAAATCCTAACTTTCATTTGTGCAGATTTTTGTTGTGAAGAGGTTTGGTTGTGTTCGAACATTAACGTAGACGAAGAAAGATTAATATAGTGGACTACAGATGTGAAGAGAATAAAATTACTGGAAGAAATAATAAATGTTGTAAGAAACGTTAATTAAAATAAGAAATGAAATCGACCGGACTGTCGCGTTGTTACAGGAATAACGAAAGAAAATCCCTGAATGAAAAACTTCGTTGAGGACATGTTCAAGATCGAAAATCGGAACTAGAGGATGTGAAAGCTAAAGTAGACGGAGGTTGGCAGCGGAGAGAACGGATATGGAAGGAAATAAAGTGAATGGAAGATGTGTTAGAACACCTGAGACCTGAGAGTGACGGATATTATTACAACGTTACAAACGTTATTCAACAGAAAGGCTAGCGATGCTTGGGTTTACGGTGTCAATAAGAATATGTAAGGGCTCACAACAGAGTTCATATGTGAAATAAGAAATTTACAAGACATTAAAAAAGTTTAAGATTCTATACTTAAATTTTGCTTTCAAACTTCTGACTTTTCTTTAAAAAAGAGTATATTTTGAAAAATTAAAAATCCTGAGATTTTAGGTAAACTACTCGAAATTTGTAAAATGTAATGGGTGCACTAAAATCTACATGACAAACTTCATAAAAATCAGTCAATCGAAAATATGAAATCAAGTAAAAGAGATACTCTCTTTGGACTTTAAACCACTACATAAGGAATGTTTTAAAATTTTTAATTAATTAAAAAGATGAAGGTATAAATGACTTGAAAGTATTATGCTACAAGCTGTACAAGGTGAAGCCCACATTTAGACAATCTATTGGATGATTTTTTTTTAATAGTTATAAAATATCATTTTTAAAATAAAAATTGAAATTAAAAACGTGAGAACGATATAAAAGTAATGCATATAAGACTAATTTTGGTTTTCAAAAAAAACTTTTTAAAATATAAACTGAAATTTCAAATATATGCTTTAAAATATAAAGGAAGTGACTTGTTTCAGAAAATGAAATAAAGCTTTAGCTTTGTTAAAGGAACAACTCAGCTTCGTATGTTATTAGATTATTAAAAAATATATACATACTACCGGAAGGCAATTCAGTAAATATGTTTGTTCATTTTAATGTTTCAGTAAATCCATGGCGAAGAAAAACCCCAACCGAGTTGAAGAATCGAATATTGGCGGAAATTTCAATAAAGAAACGAATGCGTTGAAAAATAGAATATATTCACAAGTTACTAAAGATATATACAAAAATAACAGTGCTAAAGTACAAGAAAAATCGCAAAAAGAAAAGGTTAAATTGAAAACGTCAAACAATAGGACACCGGAATCGAAAAGTAAGAAATACAAGAAAGTGGAATTATCGATTGCGAAAGGAAACAGTGAAAAACAAGATTTGGTCACGAAAAAAGACAAGCCAGTTGATGTAGAGAGAAAAATAAAAATACAGGACAAAATAAAATCAAAAGCAAAAGAAAAGAAAAAAGGGAATACAAAAAATAACTGCAATAAAAAGTTGGCTGCAAAGAAGAATTATATAGTTGACGGAAGAGTAAACATTCAAATGTGGAAACGTGTAAAAATAAACACGAAATAAAACAAATGGAAAAACGGAAAAATAATAATAAAATTCAAACGAATAACTTCAGTGGACATTTGGTTACAATAAAGTTAAAAAAGATAGTCAAACTGAATATACGAAGCATATGACCTACAGAGCATGTAGTGACAGTTTCTAAAGTTTTTTTAAACCTTGAGAAGAAGATGAAAGTTAATGCATATCGCTAAAGTTAATTAACAACACACCTATCCTTTTACAATTAATTAGTATATGGCGTATTAAACATTCTAACCTTGTACAAAGATTTTTCTCCAATAAAATATGAAAAAATGTGATGTTTTGTTGACCGAGCGATGCGAGGTCTCTGTTTCAACTCGAACGTTCACAATTTGGTTTGTTTGTTTGTCACGCATAAAGCCCGAAAGAAGTATGATTTTTTCACATTCACTTCCGTTTCAAAATGGCGGTCCCTTATTTAACGATCACTAGTGAAACCGATCACGCATTGACCGATTGTTTTGAAATTTTGTAAGATATTTTGCATAAAGTCCACATGACGTATATGTAACATATTTTCTTATTTACTTCCGTTTTAAGATGGCGGTCCCT